>VZRS01006134.1:0-135169 GCA_013398055.1 Ifrita kowaldi
CCCCGGTGGTGGGCGGGGGAGCCCCCGGGGCCCGGCAGGGCTGCCTCGCTCCCGGGGAGGGGGTTGTGGATGAGTGTGCGGGCGGCTCTTCACGTGCGTCCGAGATGAAGGGTAGCTTGAGGAAAACATCGCAGTCATTAGCACCTTTTAATAACCGCGCAGGAACTGTGTGTGTGTGAGTGCGTGATTAAGAGGCCGGGAGAAGGAAGTAGGGCGCACCGGCGTGGCTGGGTAGTTTCACAGGCGTCCAGGCCGAAGCGTTTGTTAAAACACCATGGCAGGTCTGTCACGTGCAGGGAAGGCATGAAACTACTCGGGCCTCCTTGTGCTTCTTCCTCATGTAGCTGGAGCCCGAGCTGTGCTCTCATCCGTGTGACTTCGCGCTAAACTCTGACATTGTTTCCCAACTCGTGTTTTTATGAAACTTGTTTTTTCACGAAGTGTTGCTGCTTCTCTGAAGTTATATCGGTAAAGAAACTTTCTCTGTAATTCTGGTCATGTTGGGAACACAGTGTGATCCACTTGGAGGGTGTTTTACTAAAAGAACGGAACGTGACTGGTTCTAAGTTTTATGGAGTCCAATTAAAAAAAAATAGTAATTGGCCAACTAGAAAATACGTGATTTCAAGTACAGTTAAGCAAACAGCTTTCTATTATAATGGTTTTATTTTCAGACGTTTGAAAGTGACAAATTACAAACTTTTCAAGCAATTAAATTTAACTGGCTTTCAAAATTAGCTTTAGCATACAACCATTATCAGATCAGACTTTGGTGTACCGATGGTATCTGTATGTAAGTAGTAAAAGTTACTGCTTCATCTTCTTAATAGGTAGATACTTTACCTGTTATCAGCTCTCTCAGTTCAGAGAGCTTTTGATTTATTCAGCTATTCTTTAGGATGAGACAATTTGAATGCTTGTTTTGACATACTTTGCTTTCATTAAATAAAAGTGTGTGGTACAGTTTATCAGAAAGAAAAACAAGGGGTTGGCACAGGTCAGTACTGTGATACAATAATGTCAGGGCATAAGCTGAAGGCGATTAAAATGCTTCTTCTCCTTAGTATTGAGAGAGTTCCATAAGGGCTGACTTTATCATTAGTTGAGCAACCAGTACGTTTTGTGACTTGGTTTGTAATTTGTCAAATGTGGAAACAAATACAGCTTTTTCACCTGAGCAGTGCTTAATTCAGAGTTTTTAAATATGCCTCTTGGAAAGGTGCTGTTACTCCAAATGTTATAAGCATTTTTCAGACTTTAGGAGGCACACATATTTTAGTCTATAACTAGTCTAGTTCAGCTAAAAGAATTTTTCATCTGTATCAAACCTGCATCTGGCACATATCTGAAAGCAGTTGTTTAAAATACAGTTCAGTGGTATTGCGCGATTATACTTTTTCAAGATTTTCAGAATTGTATGTTCTTGGCAAATGCCTAGAAAGCATTTGCTGGGGGCTCTTTGTAGATCATGTCCATTTACTGCAACCTTGAAATAGGAGTTTCGAGGATGAATGGTTATTCTTACAATAATACTGGTTTTATTTTGCTTCCAAACTAGATTCCTTTTATTGGTTTAGCCAAATTTTTAGCTACATCCCAGGCGATGCCTATTAAATAGCTAGTAACAACTACCTTCGGTTTTGAAAAACAGCTTTGAAGGTGTGCTTGACATTACCAGCTGTCTGTAAACGAGGGATCTCAGAGCTCTTCCAAAAACTAATTAGGCCTGATGACACATTTGTGAGGTATGCACACATTTCAGAGTTGTGACTTTTCTGAATTTGAGTCATAGTCTGGAGTAAAACTCGGGTAATCTTATTTAATCACTAAACTAGAAATATTCTTTAGTAATCTGAAACTGCTTCAGAATCCTTTGGATTTGTAGAATGGTTATGTTCCCAGAGCTTTTTTATTGCATAGCTATTGCTATTTACCTTTAGCACAGGTTAGCATTAAGTGTATATTCTGCGTGATTTTGAAATTGTTAAAGTGGACTGTCCAGTCGACTAAAATGGGAGCTGGTGAGTCATTCAACGAGAGCTCCAGCAGAATCAGCAGAAGTACAGCCCGGGTAGGTGTGTCCATTGGTAACAAGTTCGTTGCTGAATGGAGCTGCCTCCTGCAACCGGCACAGCCTTTTATGACAGAAATGTAATGAAAGTGAGCCAGTTTCACTCGTTGGGAATTTTAATGACAGTAGCTTGTACCTGGTTGTAGATGGAGCGTAGTAATGTTTTAAAAATCTACCGTGGAATGACAATGTGGTGTTGATGAAGCAGAAGTATTTAAATTTCTTGTACTTCTGCTCCATGGGAGAGATGAGGAGAGCTATTGGAGTTTCCATGCTGTCCTTGTGGAGAAATTGCTCTGGTTCAAGACACGGGCTCGCTATTTGTTAAGAGTGGTAATGCTTGCAAAGGACCCAGGGACCCAGATTTGAGTCAGATGATTGGGAAATGTGTCTAGGAACACACATTTTTGAGGAGTGTCAGGATTATTCTAGAAGCAATTAGCATGAATTAGAAAAGCCTCTTTTCTAGTAAAGGAAGCCCTGTTACTACTTCTGGAAATAATGAACTGTTTGTTGCTGGCACATCTATTGGTGCTGGCAGTAGTAATTCTAATGACATCCAGGGCAGTAGTGCAGTCTTACAAGTTTCTGCTGTGGCCAGTCTGATATCCACAGGCTCTTTTTCCTTTTTAAAATATTTTTTTTTTTTTTTTTTTTTGTCTCCCCCCTCCCCCATATGTAATATAAAGCCTTCCAATTGCTTTTATTTCTCATTAACAGTATTAGGTTGCCTTTTCTCTCCTGCTTAATTTGTATTAAAGTTTTTGAAAGCTTTATTAACTTAGAAGACTGGCATGTAGTTTTTGTGGGTTCAGTTTAAATCAGTTGCTGAGTTGCTACTGTAATGTGAATATGGTAATAGTATCAATAATCTTTTTCCCCATGAAAATGTTAGATGTCCATCTCTTTAATGCCTACAGATGTCTTTCAGAGAATATAATCTTCAAATTTATTTCTATTCTGACAATGTCACAAGAAAGGATATAAAACATGGTGTATCAGCTGAATTCCAGGCTCGTTGCAAATTGTCTTTGGCTATGACATGCAACAACATAGCTCAAGATAAAAGCAGGACTTAAAGAACAAAAACATTAAATAAGAGTTTTCACAATGTGATTGGCCTTTGGTCCTCCCCAAAAAATATTAACTGACGTGGCTGCTGTTTTTAACTAACACTAAGCCGATTTCAGTTGTGTTAACATGATGTTGTTCTGATAGTTGCAAATTACAGTGAAGTGAGTTAATGCCAATGGGTGTGACTTCAGGTATTGGTTGGGACTTTTTTCAGTGTTCTTCCAGACTTACAGGAACAGGGATGAAAAGGAACTGCTGTACTTGAGAACTTTTGCTCTTTTGTGCTTTAATACGTTGTTGACTTAGAACATCGCAGACATGTCTCGTGGCTTTGAAGAGACATGTGAAAACTGAGCAAGTCTCGATACTTCCCCATCTAAATACACAAGAGGTTTTACATGCAGGATTTAAAAAGGTAGTTATGGAGTTCTACTGGAAAAACTACTCCATTGGAAGAACAAAACCTGGTTTACATTACCCTGATTTGCTGTTTTAAATCTTGCTCCTTCATTGAACTTGTATGTATTTCATTGTGAGCTTTTGAAATACATGTATCATTGCAGATTCTCAAAACTTAGTAAGTGCTAGTTTTGAATCTCTTTGAACTGTCTCCTGCCCAGAATTTCGTCACAGATCTTTTTGGTCACTGAGGAAGTTGTGTGGAACAGCTGCCTGAGCGAGGTTTGAACATCTACCTAGCAAAGCAATTTTGTTGGTTTAGGGGTATTGGTATTGTAGGTGTTTTTGGGTTGATGTTTGCAAAAGGCCTCGTATAGGCACATGCAGTACCCCTACAAGCATTTTTATTGACACAGTTTACATCTCTGTGATCTGAGAGAAGCCAGCTGGTTTTCACAAATGTAAAAACTTTGTAGTGGCCACCACTTGCTGCCTTTTCTCCTGTACCATCTTTTCATAGACCTAGTCCTATAAGCTAATGAGATTTCTACAGCTTGCTCAGCTGACTTGTGCTCCTTCCTAAGTGCATCTTTAACTGATGAGTTTTTGCCAGTTCTTCCTTGCGTACAACAGACTACATTGGAGGCTTAGGTTTGCACCTTGGTGATGGTGCTGGACTTGAAACAGTAAAAATATTATTAAGCATTGTACTTCAGCTGGTATTTGTGTGCTTATTAAGATAACTAGCATTTTCTACTAATTCCATAATGTTTTTCCAGCTGAACGAGCTTTGGACACGATGAACTTTGATGTCATTAAAGGCAAACCAGTGCGCATCATGTGGTCTCAGCGCGATCCATCTCTACGCAAAAGCGGTGTAGGAAACATCTTCATCAAAAACTTGGACAAATCAATTGATAACAAAGCTTTGTATGACACATTTTCTGCTTTTGGGAACATCCTGTCTTGTAAGGTTAGTGGAAAATAAAATGTATTGACACAAAGACTCCTCAATTTATGCGGGAAACATTCCATGGGTATTACAACAAGGTTTTTCATTAATAGGTGGTGTGTGATGAAAATGGATCCAAGGGTTATGGATTTGTACATTTTGAGACACAAGAAGCTGCAGAAAGAGCTATTGAAAAAATGAATGGTATGCTGCTTAATGACCGCAAAGTGTAAGTACATAAATACGTATTTGGGGATCAGCAAATGGAAATTCATTTTACAGCGAAGATTTAAAAGCTTACTTAGGAAAGGAAGGTTCTAAAAATTTCTCATTTTAAGATGATGTAGAGTTTTAGTGCTAGGGATTTTAAGAATTGGGTTACTTGCCTATTCTAACGGCAGACTAAGTTCAAAAAGGCAAATAACGGACTCCGGAGGAAAAAATCATTGTATTAATTGTCTTACAAGCCAATACTGTAATGAGGATTTGGCATCTTCCCTGGTTTTTTGATCTTATTGGTCTGAGATAACATACAATCCATTGAGTATTCTGAATAATACTTCCTTTATAAGAGTTGCGAGATATAGGTGTGTTATCCATATTTCGGAGTCAGCTGATACTTAAAGTTACAGTTACTTGGCACTGAGGAGTGGTCAGATCAGACTAATATTGTTGTATGACTGTCTGTTAATAGGCATATCTAGGGAGTAGAAAATAAAACTTAGAGAAGTGTAATGTTTTAAACATTATCACTGTTCTACATTGTAGGAAAAAAGTTATTTGGCAACTTGTTAAATAATATTTAGGCTGGGGGAGTAGTGTGCCTCACAGCTATGCCTAGGGGATCATTATGGTGTTTGATATAATTGCAAAAGAACAGCTTTCTAAATACTTAGGAAGGTTTGGAAAAAAGATAACAGAAATCAGCAGCAGGTTACCATCATGGATTATTTTTATATTTAGAAATGGATAGATCAAGTCACATACAGGGAGGACATACATTTTGAAATGTTAGTCTTCCTGCTTGTTCTGTTCTTGACTGCCCCCATACTGTGGATGCTTTTATTCAGCATCCATGTTTATATAACCTTAAATTAGTAAAAATGGTCAGCATGCAGTCATAAAAGCATGTGGGTAAAATACATCATGAGAGTTAATTTTGCTTTGAATTTCTATTCAGGCTAGTCTTTTAGAAGTCAGTTAAAACACTTCACTCACTATAGAAATCTGCTGAACACGCTGCACTTCCATTCTTACTGTACTTGATTGCTATAAATTGGGTGAAATTGTCGAAGTTTAAAAATTGAGTTACTGGGTGCAACTGTATCACGCTTGTCAGATTTGGACTATAAAGTTAGACAGTACAATAAAATGTTAAAGGAGGAATCTGCTACAGTCAGAAATCAGTGTCAGCCATGTGCAGTCTGTGCTAGGGCAGGTCCTTGGGCTGCAGAATGTTATGTTCAGGTTCTGTTCCTTTTTTGACAGTATGAGCTAACCATTGGTGTTCCAGCCAATTTGCAATGGTATTTGACTCAAGAGCAAGTTGAACTCTTTATTTCATATGTCTTAAAAGTCTTTGATATAGGCTGGAAAGGTGTGTTAGGGAGTGGGGACAGTTAGTTCAATATTGCTTGCTTAAAAACTGGATCAGAGAGCAGTGACTGATTTAAGGCTGCCAAGTTTTTAGTGTGGCAGAGGGATTATGCTGTTATCTAGAATTTCTGTTTAGCTTTTTAACTTAGTACTCTTTCCATTGTCAAGCTCCTGTTGTCAAAGGCTGTTTTGTAAGAGTGAACAATCTCACCAATGGCTTGAAAGCGTTTTCATGCCTCCTAACTGGGATAAACATGCTGATGGAGCAAAGGATAGTGGAATTTTTTCTGATGGAGTTTCATCATAAATATTTTTTCTAAAGATTTCATACCTATAGTGAATGAGACTGATTAAGAATGAAATACAATGCCAGAGGATTAAAGTAAATTTTTAAACCTTGAGAGACTTGCTTTAATCTGTATTACTCTGTTCTTCCTACAACTAGATTTGTTGGAAGGTTTAAATCCCGCAAGGAACGTGAGGCAGAGCTTGGAGCCAGAGCAAAAGAATTCACCAATGTTTACATCAAAAATTTTGGAGAAGACATGGATGATGAGAGACTTAAGGAACTCTTTGGCAAGTTTGGTAATGTCTTAATGTTTATATAAACACAAGTGAACTTCAACTTACTACTTGTATCTTATCTGTACAGTGCCTTGAAAGGAATCAGGGCTGTCTGATGTTGATTTAAAAACGTAATAAAGGTTACTGAAAAGTTGGTATTTCATTTCAGTTTCAAAAGTGCAGTAATATCTAAATTTTCAATAGGCAGAATAGCATATATAATCTTGTCATCAGAACTGTTTTCAATAATCTGAAAATAGTTTGTCTGTGGGTTCTGCAGTTTTTTGAAACTTGCAAATAGAAGTGGTCTCTGGTTTAGTACAGATTGATGTTATGAATGCACCTACAGGGTGTGTGACAAATGAGTTTACTGTTGCTTTCATTGACCTGCAGACTTACCTCTGCTGCTCAGTTGCATTGTGGTGGCTGACCTAATACAAAATTATAAGCAACTATTCCAGTGCCAAGCTATAGGATTCTGCCTTGATCCTCAGTTACACACAGGGCAAAATTATGGTGGACATATGACCATGATCTAGTAATGTATATGGTGTGTCACCATCAAAATAGGAAATGGCAAATCCCTTAATGCAGTTACAGGTTCTGTACATTTTATTTTCAACCTCAGCTTTTAAAAAAAAAAATTTCTTCCCTGTATACTTTTGCTGTTCTCCAGTGGATATTATGTAAAGCAAGGGAAAGCCTTGTACAAGAGATACCCTGTAGCAGCCTTTAAGCATCATGTACAGGAAATTCCTTTCTGCTCTTCAGGTATCTGTGGTTGAAACAGTAGCAAATTTAGCTGCTACAGCTAAATTAGCTACTTCCAATTGAGTCTGTGAACTCTAATTTTTCAAAGGTTTGGAACTGCTGAACTAGGATGGCCTTTCACCAGGATAAATAGTAAAATGTATACCTAATTGCAAGGCCTCCCTCTGGCTTTTTCAGCACCTGTTTCAAAGGATGGAAGCGCTAATACTTTTTAAATGTCATAATTTTTAATGATAAAACAGATTTCCTTCACTTTGAGGTGAAATTTTGGTTGAAAATACAGTAGAAAAGAAAATCAGCGTGGCAGACTTCAGCCATAATGGCTGAAGTTCATCGGGGCAAATTAGTAATTTCATATTAATGGGTGATACTATTATTGGTGCAGGAGTCATTTGTAATAGAAGTGAAATAAACTAAATATTACCTTGTAAAGAGGATATTCAAAAGGTGAGAAGAACACACTGTATATGAAGCATAAGTATTTCATTCTCCTTTTAGGTCCTGCTCTAAGTGTGAAAGTTATGACTGATGAGAGTGGAAAATCCAAAGGCTTTGGCTTCGTTAGTTTTGAAAGACATGAAGATGCCCAAAAAGTAAGCTTTTGGACTTAATTTTAGGAATTCTGTAACTGAGACCCAAAAAGTACGTTTCATTGAGTGATGAAGTTTTTTTAATTGGTCAAGGACACTGCAAAAAGAAGTGCTCACTCCCTAAATTATTTAACACAGTTTCTGTCATTTAGAATGCTTTCTTATGAGTAAATGCCAGTTGTTCTAAGGAGCCTGTAAAGTCAAGATACTGTGATACAGCTGGAACTAGTGTAGAAATGGGGAATCTTGAATTATTAAAAAACCTGTTGTAGTTGGGCTTAAAAGTCTCAATGATATTTGGACTCTCTCATGCTGAGAAATACACAGCATAGTAAATTACTACATCTCTGAATCATTGGATACAGTTTGGTTGCACAAAATGTTTGTGCAAGGCCGAAGGAATTGTGTTTTCAAACTGTAGCTCTGCAAAGTCAGCAGGAAAGCTATTAGTTTTATAAAGCATGTTTGGCACAGCTGTAAGAAAATAGTCACAGAGCCATGTGATGTTGCTTTTACTGAGTGGTAACTTTGGAAGAAGGGTCCTTTTTATTCGTGTGCATGTCTATAACATGCCAGTATGCTGTAGAGCTTAATTCTTTGTCAGTTGGTTGCTTTGATATGTCAGTTGGCTGTGACAGTAGGGACATAGCATCAGGAAAAAAATGCAGTACAGAACAAATCATGGCAACAAAGTTTGCTTTTCAAAAGGCATTTTGGTGATTTGTCAGTACTGCAAGTGTACAAGTGAGAAATTAGAACAAATCCTGTCTGTCTTAACGTCTACATTTTTCAGTCTTGCATACATTAATTGATGAATAGTTTCTCTTACCATAGTCAGAATCATGTTGGGTGTTTTAAATAACACAAAATTCCAATATCTCTGTAAATATGTTTAAATCAATCATAAATATATACAATAAACTGGTGACTTGTGGTTTTAAATTTATTGAGCAAATATGTGCCAGAGTTTTACATCTGAAGAGTTGTAACAGAAGTTCATCTTTTCATACTTTTCTAAGTATTTCCTTAATGAAAGGCTAAAAGTGAAAAATAAAAAAAAGGCTATATGTGCTATCCATAGCTTAACATATAGTATAGAAAGATCTGATAGGTACTATGGTTTCAGATGTTACTTTTAAAGATAGCACTAGGTGAATTAAAGTTTTTCAACTTCATTTGCTTACTTTTCTCTGCCATTAGCAAGATAAGGCTGGAGAAATAGTTCTTGCAACTTGGGATTTTTCATACAGCTACATAAAAAAAAAGTATTTTGCATCCCTTGTGACATGTCTTCAACAAGACAGAAGCATACTTGGAATGCAATTTTCATGTTAGCATAAGTGGGGAAGTTTTGGGGTATTTTGTTTCAATTAGTGGTATTTTAAGATGGATTAGCTCTTTTTCTCGAATCCTCATGTAGCTTTTTATATTTGAATTGCATTTCTTTGTATGTCTGAAAAATGCTTGAGTACAAAGCACTGCTAACTTACTGTTTTTTAATGAAGGCTGTAGATGAGATGAATGGGAAAGAGCTCAATGGAAAACAAATCTATGTTGGCCGGGCTCAGAAAAAGGTGGAAAGGCAGACGGAGCTGAAGCGCAAGTTTGAACAAATGAAGCAGGACAGGATCACCAGATACCAGGTTCAGTTTTAAACCAAGAGGGCTAACTCTATTATATGGTATTTTGAGATTTACACAGAACACTTGCTTTTAAAAATAACTTGCCTGTTTTCTTAGGGTGTAAACCTTTATGTGAAAAATCTTGATGATGGGATTGATGATGAGCGTCTCCGAAAAGAGTTCTCCCCATTTGGTACAATCACTAGTGCAAAGGTAAAGTTCATAGACTGTGCTTATCTGTTCTCTGAAAATGAGTAGTGATGTGTCACCAAAGAAAAGTTTATTTCATTCAGTAACAGATGTGACCCACTATAAATATGGGCATAAGCTTTCTTGATTATTGTTCATGTCAGGTTAAATACCATATGATCATCGTTTCTTGAAATAATCTAAGTAGTGAGACTAGTGTGAGAAAAATTACATCTTTCCAGTGCAATATTGTGCTCATTATTATTTCAATGAGATTTTTGTCTCTATTCAGGTAACAGTTAGCTATTAATTACACAGTAATACTTGTTTTTATAAAAAACTCAGTAAAACAAACTGCTGTCTCACTTCTAATAAGCTGAAACAAGAAACCCATGCAAGTTCAGTAGGTATGACACAGGACATTTAGTTTTAAAACTAAATTTTGTACTGACAGGTGATGATGGAAGGTGGCCGCAGCAAAGGATTTGGATTTGTATGCTTTTCATCACCAGAAGAAGCCACCAAAGCAGTCACGGAAATGAATGGTAGAATTGTGGCTACTAAACCATTATACGTAGCTCTAGCCCAGCGTAAAGAGGAGCGCCAAGCTCATCTCACCAACCAGTACATGCAGAGGATGGCAAGTGTAAGAGCAGTACCTAATCCTGTAATCAACCCCTACCAGCCAGCACCTCCTTCAGGATACTTCATGGCAGCTATTC
Organism: Ifrita kowaldi; assembly: GCA_013398055.1. Taxonomy (NCBI): domain Eukaryota; kingdom Metazoa; phylum Chordata; class Aves; order Passeriformes; family Cinclosomatidae; genus Ifrita; species Ifrita kowaldi. Next base: position 10,551 of record VZRS01006134.1, read on the forward strand.
CTCAGGTACGTGTAGAGATGAGTAACTGAATATTTTGTACTGTGTATAAAATCTGCTTAGATTTAACAGTAAATATAACTGTTAGCACGTGTCCATGATTTCAGCATTTTAATTTAGTAGTAGGAGGGTGATGGGCTGTTCAGCATGCCCTTCGCAGGCAACGGAGTTAAGTGATGTTGTTGTGTTTGGCAGACTCAGAACCGTGCTGCGTACTATCCTACTAATCAGCTCGCTCAACTTGCTAGACCTAGTCCTCGCTGGACTGCTCAGGGTGCCAGACCTCATCGTAAGTCCCTTCTTTACCTCTTTACAGTGATTGCTGTAAACTCTGTAGCATTTACCTTTGCACTTTCAAATACATTTTCATGGCATTGCAGTATCAGTTTTCTCTTTGTTGTGTTGTCACCACTCGGTGTTTCAGCATGTAACAGTATATTTTTTCTAAATCATAGCATTCCAAAACATGCCTGGTGCTATCCGCCCAGCAGCACCCAGACCACCGTTCAGTACCATGAGACCAGCTTCTTCCCAAGTTCCACGAGTCATGTCAACGCAGCGTGTTGGTGAGTTTAATTTATGCAAACTTCAGGTATTAGGCTTCTGTTCCAATTTTGCTGGTTCAGCATGATCTCACAAAAGCATCTGGAAGTTTATTATCACATGTGGTAACATGTCCTCCTTTTCTGGCTCTTCCTAATGAATAAGCTAGTATCACCTTCTAGCAATTGCTTTAAATACTGTCCCAGCAAAGACTCCAGCTGTGATCCCATCTCTTTAGGATAAAGCACTTATTCTTGTGTGTGCTTCAGTAATACTGTATGATGGCTTCTGTAATTTCTAAACATAGTTGCAGCAATTGTAATGGTAGGTTGCATGTAGAAATATTGAGATGATACAATTTTAGCTCTTATTGATTTTTTTATATTTAATATATACATATTTTGTTATTGCAAGCCAGTATCATGAATGCAAAATCTGCACATCACTGAATGAAACCAGAATTGACTGTAATCATAGAATGATTTGGGTTAGAAGGAGCCTTAAAGGTCATGTAGTTCAATCCCCCTGATGGAACAGGGAACCTCTTCTAGACCAAGGTGCTTGGAGCCCCATCCAGCCTGGTCTTGAACATCTCCAGGGATGGGGAGCCCACAACCTCTCTGGAGGCATAATTCTCCCAGAATGTATTAGACAGCCATCTACTTCCTAAAAGTATCTCCCTGAAAGTATGACTGACATAATGTGCTCAGGAAATCAAATGTCCTTTAGCTTACAATGAAATTACATTAAATACTCAAACAAAGTGGATTTTTTATCACAGATCTTTTTTCAGTAGCATGTAAAAAGGGTAATTCATGAGTGAAGTGACTGGATGGTAGCATCCAGTAAATTTCAGGGTTTGAACCTTTGGATGTGACCAGTGATGTGACAGTTGACAACACTACTAAGATAAATCTATGACACAATACCTAATTTAGGTATTTGATTCAAGTTGGTTTGTTGGGCAAAAAATAATTATAATAATTATTTGCATATGGAATGATGTTACTGTTTTTTCAGCTAATACATCAACACAAACAATGGGTCCACGTCCTGCAGCAGCAGCCACTGCGGCCACTCCTGCTGTGCGCACAGTACCACAGTACAAATACGCTGCGGGTGTTCGCAATCCTCAGCAGCATCTCAATACGCAGCCGCAGGTTGCTATGCAGCAGGTACGTGATCTGGGGAGCTGCTCCGTGCTTTTCCTGATGTTCTTTGGCAGGGCAGTTCAGGCAATTCAGGCTCTGCATCATGGCAGTAGAGTAAAAGCACTAGGGAGCTGAGTATATTTCAAGTTCACCTGGGACAGGATGTGGTCCTGTGTTGCTTCATACTTTTCAGTTCTCTCATACCTTAGCCTAAATTCTTGTGTTTGCTCCTCAGTGGGGTAGTTTCTAATAATCTTCAGCATCATCACTCAGCTCTAACCCAGTCGTATTTGATTAAATAGACATAGCTGTTAGTTTCTTTGATGTTTTTGACACTGTAGGCATTGTGTATGCTGAGTTGTGAAATATTGGGTATTTGAAGCTGCACCTAATTATGAAGTAGAATTTAATTTTCAAATGTTGTTAAATTAATTTGCAGCCTGCTGTCCATGTGCAAGGTCAGGAACCTTTGACTGCTTCCATGTTGGCTTCTGCCCCTCCACAAGAACAAAAGCAGATGTTAGGTATGTACATGATACCTTTCTCTATGCATTGTAGCAGAAGGACAGTCAAAGTACATTTTTCTCAATCTTAAAATGCAGAGTAAATTCTTCTAGCAGTAGAACAAGATGTGTGTTTCCCTTATACCTTAAATTTAGGCTGGATTTGTCCCTGATTAACTTTTTCTCTCCAGGTGAACGTCTATTCCCCCTTATTCAAAGCATGCACCCTACTCTGGCGGGTAAGATCACTGGTATGTTGTTGGAGATTGACAACTCTGAACTCCTCCACATGCTCGAGTCTCCTGAGTCTCTTCGTTCGAAGGTAGGTGGACTTTTGCCTTGCACTGGTGCCGTAGGTGTTGTGCTGGCACAGTGGAGTAACAGCAATGCAGCGGTGGCTCAGGGCAAGAGTATCCTCTCTCAAAGGGTGACAGTGACTTACATTGCATAAACTGGAATTGTAATGCTCTCCTTTTTCTTTTTAACAATGCAGGCGTTGTTTATATATATGATTTCCACTGTATTTTTAACTTAAACATAAATAAATTGCTATGCTTCCCTTAATTAATTTTTCTTTTTTATGTAACAGGTTGATGAAGCTGTAGCCGTACTACAAGCCCACCAAGCTAAAGAGGCTGCTCAAAAGGCAGTTAATAATCCCACTGGGGTTCCAAGTGTTTAATAAGTAAGTCTGACCACTGTAGTTCCATAGGTTGACTGGGGCAGGTCTTTGGTCCATGGCCTTGTAAGCAGCATGTGGACTCCAGGCTCTGTGTCATTTGCAGCCACAGGAAGTAACAGCTATGGTAAAAAACCTTCTGTGCTCACTTGGTTAGCAAAAGTTACTGACATGTCACTGTTTTTAACAGCACATTTAGCTGGAATTTGTTCTAGGCATGTGTGCAAAAATGGGCAGTTCTGTCAAATGCTACTATTCATACTGTTGTTTGAGAGCAACTTGTGGAATTGAAATAAGCTTAATATGGTATTCCAGCCCCCTTTTTCCGTAGTAATTAAAGAGCTTATTTACACTGTAATCTGAATATACTTACCAAATTCTAAAAATGTACAGTAAGTGAAAATTAAATTATATATTGTTTTGACTTCACATTTGGGTGAATTTAATGTCAATTAAAATAGTGATTTTTCTTCATTGCCTTCTGTGGGGTTGCTATCTTAATTGTGCATGACAGAGGCAAATGGTGGTACCTTAACAATTTTGATAGGGAAAAAATGTGACGTTGAGCATAAAAACGAATTTGTTATCTCTTCTGTCTAGTTAGGTTTTGCCTGTGAACTTGCTTACCACATTTGTAGCTATCATTTGAAGGTGCCTGCTTTAACATCTGATCACACAGAATTTTCTTTTTTTCTTGATGTTTTAATTTCTGCAATTTTCCTTTTGGAGGCAGCGTTTGAGTCATGATTTTTATACTTTTTTTTGGCTAGTGACACTTTCACAATGGAGATAAGTGCTGAATAGGTTGTCTCTCCTGAACTAAGATGCCCAAACTTCAGGACCATTACTCTGTCTGCTCCATGATGTTTTAATAATTGAAAATTGAAAATACTACTAGAGTAGCTATTTGATGAGCCTCAGTGTGCTGGCCTCAAGAGTAGATGTGACCTGCAGTCAATCACAATAACATTGTGCTTAAAGTGGTGCTGTCTGAGGTACTGCCCAGTTCTAGAGTCAGTTTTGTCTTGCCAAGGATCACAGACTTTTGAATACTTTTGTGTCCCTAAAAAGTGGGGGGACCTCTGATACTCTGCTTCTAAAGAAGTTTGGTGTCATAGATAACAGTGAAAGCTCAGAGTGCTGTATGGCATACAGCAGCAGAAAGCATCTCAGAAAATGTGTAAGGTGCTGCTTTCATTTTAAAATATAATAGCATTGTTTTTCTTTGCAGAACTATCCGGGACTACAATCTAGAACTTCGCTTCACCGAAGAAAAAAAAAATCTAAACATGGAAAAACTATTAAATATTGAGAAAAACATTGCAAAATATAAAATAAATAAAAAAAGGAAAGGAAACTTTGAAGCTTACGTACAGAGCAACGCCGGGGCTAGCAAAACAAATGCTGGTCCTAGATTACTTATTGATTTAAAATTTAAAAAAAAATAGTAAAATAAAAAATACAAATTAATGTTTTATAAACCCAGGGGAAAAGAATTTTCAGCACAGTACAAAAATTTAAAGCATTCCTTTCTTTAATTTTGTAATTCTTTACTGTGGAAAAGCTCAGAATATCACCACTGTTTTAGTTGACAGTGAGAATTGATAGCTGAGCAAAGAAACATAATTTGGATTATAAAATTCTTGGTTTAATAAAAATTCCTTAAACACTGACTTAGTTGTGATGGTTTCTTTTGTACAGTGTAATTTTCACAAGCTTGTCATCAAGAATGCCAAGTTAGAATCCCACTCTATAGTACGTTTTAGTGGATTATAGAGAAGATTAGCCTACACCTTCTAAATAATAGAAGTGAAGGGAGCGGGGGAAGTGTTTGGGTTTTTTTAATAAATTGCTGCTTGATCTGAATCTGGTGTAGTGTACAATAGCACAGAAATAATTCTGTCTTCACCCAGGGATGATGGGATCTCCAGGTCAGTTTGTGTTGCTATAGAGGGAGTTTGGGGTGAAATGGCCAATGGCACTAAAGCGGGAAGAGGCAGCACTGACACATGAGCTGTTTCATTTGCTACAGGACCATACTGTGGTTGGGAGTTTTGTGGGATTAACACTTACATGCTTAATCAAGCTAAGTGTTAAATGCATAACCAAGAGAAAGTAAAAGGGCTTTTGTTGTAAAACAAACTTTCACTATGTGAGTTAGCAGATATACTGAAGTTTGTCCATCCACAGATGGATTATCTTACAGTTGCTGCCCTGTAACTGCTTTTTTTTTTTTTCCCCTTTTAGAGAGGAAGTACTTTCTGCAGACCTGTGGAATGGGAAGGGGTATTTTCTGCCCAGTTTAGCCCATAATTGGCTCCATAAGTTGCTTTTTCAAAATTGATAATGCAAAGGGAGAAATGAAGCAGTGAAAATGGCATGTCTTGCTTTTACAGAGAAGAGGGTAAAACTTGGCATGCTGGGCTGGGGTGGGGAAAAGGCACAAAGATCTATTAGTCATGGGGGAAGGCATGACCTTTAGCCACTGGAATCTGTTGGGTTTCAGTTGCTGTATGTAAAGAGTACAGGTTTTATGAAATTCACAAGAAGGGGGGTAGTTCATCCTGGAAGTCTCTGAAATCTGTGTTGTGTGGTGGGAATGCCAGTGTTCTCTGATCTTCTGTTGCAGTGAAAACCCTTTAGTATGCTTTCTGAAGTCCCCCAAAAGACAGTTCAAGAGCCCCCTTATTTTTCCTGTCTTGCAAAGATCTTCATGTTTTCTGTTACAGAATTTGAGAAATAAGCTTAGTGTAATGAGGTGAAATTGGTCTGGTGTAAATGGATTCTAATTAAAATCCTTTGCTGTAAAAGCATTAGGTTAAACTTGTAATTCTTACACTCAGTCCTATCCTGATGGTGACAGACTGGGATAGCCTTTCAGTTGCAGTCTTGCTGAAGTGTATGACTAGAATTAAGAATTTTTGAAATTGGATGGCAAATCCTACAAAAGAAGTAGTTCAAGGAAGATAGGTACATGTTAAGAGGCTGAATGTATAACCTTGATTTTATATAATGTCAACTGTAAAAACATTTAAACTTCAGGGACAGTTTTAATGCCCTGAAAATATTTAGCACCATAATGGGAATGCTGAAGAATCTGATGATATTAAAGGTTTAATGGAAGGTCTAAAGGATAATACAAAATCCTTCAGGATTCTCAGGGCACTAGCAGGAAAGAGGCCACCTCACTTCTTGTTTTCGTAGAGAAGTTGTGTGTTCTGTGAGTCTGCTGGAGTTAACCAAGCTAATTTTGTTTTGTAAGAATGAGCAAATTATTTAACATCTTGCCTATGGGGAAACTGAAAAAGAAGGAGAACAGGAAGTCTTTCAGTTTGTACAAGACTTCTTGTGTAGGTGTGTCATGCGCTAGCATCTGTACCAGCATGAAATACTGGGTAACTTCTGTGATGGAAGGAAACAGTGAGACAATTCTGCTGAGGTGATCATAATGGCTTAAGAAAACAAAGCTGTGGGTTGATTGGGTTTATTTCTTCATCACAGTCTTGATTGCGAGGTAATTCCTTGCTGTATACCACAGATGCCTATTTAATAAATGTCTCCTATTTTATTTCTAAATCTTAAAGACAGCAAACAAGGCATTTGTTAGTGCCTTTACCAATGTGTCTTTGGAATACTACTGTAAAACAACGCAGCATGCAGAAAAATCAATTTTTTCAATGGCAGTAGAGAACTGTTCCCTTGGATTAAGAGGCAGCCTGACTGGTAAGCACTTCCTACTGCCACACGTTCCCTCTAGCATGTGTCAGAGGCTTACGCTGATCCTCTGCACCCTGCAGCCAGCCAGTGCTAAGCTGATTCTGCTGGATCCTCTGGCATTTCATTCCTTCAGTCCTTTCGTGTCTTCCGTCCTAACCACAGCTAACACTTCAGAGTTTAGCAGCAGCCACAAGCCTGCTCCTGAAATGAGTGGCGATTTGAATGAATGTGCAGTATCATATTTGCCATCTGCTTTCCCAAGCAAAATGTGGCTTTATGAGCAACTGAATCAAAGGTTTGGTGCAGAGGTAATCTGGGTTGTGTGCATTCTTTTTGCTGCTCTGCTGAAGTCTAGGGAATTCAGAGTTCACTGGGTCCACGGGACGAGGGGGCAAGGTGGTGGAAATTAAGATGTTCCAGAGTCTGGCAACGTCTTCTTGCCAGTTTGTGCTAATTAGGTGTCTGCCCTTGAATAAATGGTGTCTTCAGTCCTTGCCTCTTGAGTTTCATTCTTGGTAACATTCTTAATAATTGCTATGGATAGACAACTGGATGTTCAAAGGTGACCACTTAACATTTTGAGTTAGGAGTCTTGGAAAAAAGATTTCCTGAAATCTGCATCTAGTAGACATATTTCTGCTTGGGATAACTGAAAAAAAAATCCAAAACCTCCCCCAGAACAACAGGGATTTGTAATTATTTTCAATAGGTCTAGGAGTTGTGTTCCAAACGAATATGCTAGGGAGAGCCACAGTCCTTGGGGCTGCAATTCTCACTAGACTTCTGTAGTTACGTGTGAGTCCATGTGGTGTGACTACCTCGCTGAAGGAAATCTTTTAGTCTCGCTTTTCTTGTACAGGACGTGGGCAATGAGAAGGGAGTGGCTGTGTGGAAATGAAAAGCAGCTGGCAGGGTTACAAATCCTTAGGATATTGCATTCGAAGTGAATACAAATTTAAAACAAATATTTTAAGCTACACTAAGACCATACGGTGTGCACGTAGTTGCAACTTGGGCAACAAGAAAAAAGGCAGAATATTTTCAAAAAAATAATTTGAAACTTAGATTTCTCACTTGTATTGGGATGGAATGTAATCATTAATAAAAAAAATAATTGACAAGCTAGGCCAACATAATGGCCCTTTTGTACATTAATTACTAAGAGCAGAACATCTGCCAAATGGTCTCCTGTTTCCCATATCATCTGCTAAGGAAACATCCCTAATCCTGTAGTGTCCCAACTGCCTATAGCTGGCAAGGCATCTGTACTTTTTTATAGCTCTGAGCACGTTTTAAAATATACCACGTGGTATCTGAGCATTCAAAAACTAAAAATGATGCCCTGGGCAGACTGTGTGACATTTCAGTAACTGGGACCTTGGGTTACATGTGTTCTAGGTTAAACCTGAAGTCACTAGATGACATAAAACAGAGGTTACGCTTCAAAAAGTGGGCCCCAGGCATATTATGTTGTCACGTCTATAAGCAGAAGCTTACCTAATCCTTCTCTTACCGCTGCTAGAGATTTGCCACGTGTGGCAAATCATTAACACCAAAGATTTAACTAAATAAGCCACCTACTTCCCCCCTGCCCCTTCAGTAAGAGTGGGACAAAGGCAGAGACTATGGGTTGGGATAACAATTTACTGAAAGCAACAAGCAATGGAGTAAGAAATGCACAGTAACAGCAGCAATATTAGTAACAAGAGTATACAAAAAGAGAAGGTGCTTTATCCACAAAAAGGTGTTTTCCACCTCGACTTAGTTCCACGTGATCCCGGAACAAAGCCAAGATGGTGGCTGTTACCACGCTGCCAGCTCCCTCCTGTCCCTGGGCCTGCAACAACAGAAAAAAACAATGGACAAACTCCCAAAAGCAAGATCGTCCGTGTTGTGCTGGGGCTCGGGGAGCGCTGCGGATTTGACTCCATGTTGCAGTGGTGGCTGCTGCTGCCCAAGCTGTTGGTGAGCCACAGGGCCGAACTGCAGCATTAAACTCCCGGTGGGCTGGCTCAGAGCTTTGGTATCTCCCTTGATGGTTAAAGGTGAGTACCCACAGACCCTTGTGTAAACCACTCAGTTATAATTGGTTCATTATTTCCCCGCCCCATTTTATGTATGATCTCTTGAATATGCATCACCCTGTTGAATATGCATACGTTTTAGAAAGTTTTCTGTTATTCGATACCCCATTGGTTCCTCCCTCCCTCCCACCTCGTCTCCGGTTGGTCCGTTTGTACTCTCCCCTCCCCCTTACCTAAACCTGATTGGTTAATTGCACCCCTATAAAACCCCTGGACCCTCCCCTGTTAACATCTTTTGTGATTGGATCCTCTGTCAGAATAAGCTGTTCAGAACCCATACAAGAGACCCCTGTCTGTCTCTTCGTCTTCGGTGTGCACATTTGGACATAGCCACTTGCATTTGAGTCTGTCATCGCTCCTGGGGCTGTGCATGTTTGCATGGTGGCTCTACAGCCCCTGCTGAGGGTCACCAGCTGCAGATAGGGACTCCAGAGGTCTCCAGATCTGCGGTGGACACTTGGGGAAGGTGCAGCACTGGTCCTCTCCCAGATACAGTGGCTTGCGCCAACCCCACACCGCTGCTTTGGATGCTGGACTCAATTCTGTATGGCTGCTGCCGGCACCACTGATTTTGATTGTTCTGCCCCACTCCACCCAACTCTGCTCAGCTCCTTTCAGCTCAGCTTGGCTGGGCTTGGTTCAGCTTCCCCTGGCCCAGCTGGATTGGGGCTTGCTCCCACTTCCTCTGTTCCCTGGTGCCGTCCTTCAGCACCACATGGATTCTGTGTTTCGATGCGTTTTCTTCAGTACAGTGTCCTGTAGCCGTGTCTTGGAGAAGACCAGGAAGGAATGAATGGTAATGGCACAGGACAGGGTCCGCAGGGCTGATGCTGACAGCCTTCCCACTGGGGAGAGGGAGGCGAAAATGGTGCACTTTGGGGTGCACTTGTTGGAAATGATACAGCTTTTACATTTTTTTATGTAACTGTAGTCAGGGGGTTGTTCACCTTTGCCCCAGGAGGAGGGGTATTGAAGTTTCTCTTCGAAAGACTCTGTTCAATGCTGGGTGAGGCCTGATGAGCTTAACATCTACAGATTTGGAGTAGCCACAAGATACACAGGAGATAACCAAATATTAACAAACATCACCCTCTGGTGCAGTCAGAGACACCTGGTCTGGGAAAAGATTGATAAGAGAACCATAGAATGAGGACCAAATTAGCAGCAAAGGTAAAGGGATCAATAACCAATAGGAGATTGAATGCTAAGAATTGTGTAATTTAGGACCAATGAATGAGAAATTCTTTTTGGGGTTTTTATGCATAAATATGTGAAAAGTTTGGTATAGAACTATGTGTGGTGGAATGATTTTCACTGCACAACCCAGATATGTGTGGATGAAATGAATTCTATTGCACATCCAGGCCAAAAATAACATCCTGGCCAGAACAATGTAATGCTAATTCTCTAACACTGAAAAGGTGTTGTTGGAGAGTTTCTGTTTTTCCTGCAGTTTGGGAGACACACTCACCTTTGCTTCCCCCCAAAGTGACATGTGGGTGGTATAGAACAGCAACAGAGCCATGGCACACCACGACCTGCAACCAGGACACCACCAAAATGAGCTCGGTTTCCCCTCCTGTAGTTTTCAGATTTAGGCAGATCAGAAGAGACCAGCAACCTAGAATGACAATAGTAGAAAATTCCTGTGACCTGGAGTGTAGCTCTTTCCTCTGTCTTCCTATACCTCACACTTTTCTATTAAACTCATTCTGCAGGTGCTTAACCTCCCAGGTTACAGAAGTGGACATTTGGATTTGCAAAGTGGCTTGGGATACAAACAAGGATGCACACAGCAGCCTTGTTCAGGAGTGGAAGAAAAGCTCTTCCAGAGCTCCCTAGGGTGTGGGGAGCCTTGTTTCCCAGGTACAGCAGAGCAACTGTGACACCAAGGCTATAAAGTTGGCTAAGAGGTGGTTGTGGGAGTGCTCCTGAAGTCAGCAGACTGGTTACATTTGGCTGCACAGATGAAAAATAAAAACAAATCAAGTTATCAAACACATTATACAATTTTATTTTACTTATTCTTCTCAATTTCATCCACAATACTCACAGTTAATCCTGTTTCTTGAAAAATATGTATAAGCCTTGTTTTACTGGGAAGGGGTTTTCCCCAGGTCATCCAGTCAATCACAGCCTTCGCAAAGCAATTTTCTTCCTCTGAAAAAGGGCCTGTTGGTGAGGCTAGCATAACATGCTTGCGTCAGGCCCTCTGCTGCAGTGGCATCATTTCCATGTTAATGAACTCATTCCACATCTCCAGCAGTGCTGCTTGTGTAAGTCTACAAGGACTTTCACATGAGAAGACCCAGTCCTGCAGTGCCTTTCCCTCCAGGGTACCAGAAACATGGGAAAGGAAGCTATGAAAAACAGCAAGAATAAATCACCCTTATTGTCTGGGAATTATCAATAAACAGAAGTCCCAAGCCAGAGATGGATGTGCCATTTTAACTAAATTTGACCTCCAGTGAGGCACTTTGTGAAAAAAGGATTTAGTTTTCTTACAAACCTGCTGCATACCCCTTTCACCAGATGGTCGCTAGTTCATCTTCCTTGAGAAACAGTGAATTACCATCACTTCATAATGAATTACCACTTCATAGGCTCCTTCTCCGAGCTATTCTGAACTTCTTCCCCGCCCGGCCCTCACGCTTCAGTGCATGGGTCCCCCCCCGCAGGCACGGCAGGGCTGAGCACGATGTGAGGGTGTGGCGGTGTGAGGGTGCGGTGTGAGGGCTCGGTGCAAGCGCGCGGTGCAAGCGCGCAGTGCGACAGCGCGGTGCGACAGTGCAGTGCGAGGGCGTAGCGGGGCCAAGCACAGTGTGAGGACTCGGTGCAAGGGTGCAGTGTGAGGGCGTGGTGTGAGGGCACAGTGTGAGGGCGCGATGTGAGGGCGTGGTGTGAGGGCACAGTGTGAGGGCGCGGTGTGAGGGCGTGGTGTGAGGGCGCGGCGGGGCTGGGCACGTTGTGAGGGCATGGTGTGAGGGCACGGCGGGGCCAGGCACGATGCAAAGGCACAGTGTGAGGGTGCAGTGTGAGGGTGCGGCGGGNCGCGGTGTGAGGGCGCAGCAAGGCCGGGCACGGTGTGAGGGCACAGTGTGAGGGCGCGGCAAGGCCGGGCACGGTGTGAGGTCATGGTGCTGCTGCTGGGCCCGGTGCTGCTGCTGGGTCCTGCCAGGCCTGGTGTGTGTGGAGGGGCTCCTGCTCCGCAGGGTCTGATACAGCCACAGCTCTGAGCCGGTGAGGGTGCACCTGGTGCCACCCTGACCCTGCCCTCCCAACCTGGCCCTCACACCCGCCTGGTTCTCCTGATGCTGCCCTGTCAGAGGGCAGAGCGCTGCTTGTGGAGCACACACGTTTGCAGGGTGAAATCCAGCAGCGCCTGAGAGGCAAATTCGAAGGAAAGCCAAGAGTTGTGGTAGAAGGGTATGGTGAGCCGGCTTAATGGGACGCATTGGCCAAGCAGCAGCAGCTGTTGGCTCCAAGTGCATCTTTTCCTTGGCCTCTGGGAGAGAGGTGCAGCTGCTTAATTTGGGTCATTAATCCCATGAACAACTCTAGAAAGTGTATGGAGGTCAGTCCAGGCAAATTGCACAGTTGATTGCAGGATTTATTTTTGATAAGCCGGGGGTTAACCAAGTGTTGGATCTTGAATTGCCTAAATCGATACCTCAGGACTGACCCTTTCCACAGAGACAGTTACAAAACAGCTGGAACACAGGTTTGAAGTATTCCAAGGAATAGTGAGCTTCAGAGAATAATGTATGGCCCCAGGCAACAGAAGTGGATGATTTCAAGGTGAATCTGCCAGTTTATCTCTACTTTTGCTTTGTTCCTTGTTGAGTTGCCTCTGTCATTTTCCCCTCTATCCTTCCTCTGGGTTTCTTAGGAAAGTAAAGGGGAGCATGTGATGCTGAGCTTTTCTGTGAAAGCAGAGTGGCTGTCAGCCTTCTCTTTGCTAGCCTTCTCTTTGCTCTCTGGCTGGCCTTTGCCAGTCCTTGGCTCCAAGCAAAATCTCTTCAAGCTTTTCCATAAGTCTGGGTACACACTGTTATCCTTTCTGAGCAGCATAGTTTCACCTCAACAGCCCTATTTTAGGGCCCTCTTTGATGAACACTTATGCTGGTGGGTTAGGTAGGTGCTTCTCTTGGCAACTTCCTTGCTGTGCTCTCAGTTGCAGTGACAGGACCACTCTGAAGCAGTTTTTAAGCCGGTAAATCTGGATGGGTATCAATCTATCTCTCCCAGCTCTGTATGCCTGCACAAACAGTAGGAGTAGCACAGCTAAAAGGCAGTTGAATCACAGCAGGGCTGCCATGAGAAGCAATGTTTGCCAAGGTGTGCCCTTGGAGTCACAGCTCTGCAATTCTGTTCCCTGTGGGACATCTCACAGTAGTATTTTGCTTTGGTTAATGGAACATTTTGGATAACCTATCTGAACTAATAAATCAGCTTATGCATTTGCTTCCGTTTTTAAAAGGCCTACTGTTTTTTGCTCAACAGGTTTTAACATCATTAGTGCTCTCAGCAAAATCATTCCCTTTTCTGCATCCGTGGTAACTGAGAGTTTGCCTCGTGCTGGGCTTTAGAACTTGTCAGCTGATTTTTATTCTCAGTTCCTTCATTCCTGCTGTTGGTAGCTCCCACACTTGGTCTTGAAGTTTACAACTACACTGTTGAGTCTTAACTGCCTTCCCTATTCTTCTGAAAGGTTGCTTGTCTATAATTATTATATCCTGTTCTGCTTCTTTTGCTTGAAATACTCTGTTAATGTAGAAAAAAAGCACATGTATGAGAAGCCTTAAACTCCAGGATAAAGTAATTTTCACCACACGTGACCAGATCACATGTCATGACCACACTGTCCCATAGATGAAACAATTCTGTGATGTAAAGGATGTAAATTACAAATAAACTTCCCTCACGGACAGATTTTGGCTTTGCTATTCTTGAGGGTATTTCATGAATACTACTCTGGAGGGTCTGTCTCTGGCATCTGTTGGATAAGCTGCTGAACTAATTGTGCCCCTTTCAGGGTAGCAATTTTCAAAGCTCTCCTATTCCACCTCTACAAGATCCTCTCCTAACTTGTGATGCAAAGGACACATAATTCTTGTTTGTGATGCTGTGCCTTATCTGCCCCTTTCCTTTTACTGTGCATTTTCCTGCTTCCCATCACTTTCTAGTCTGAGAGTGCTTCTGTTGTTTGACACTCCCAAAGTCTGTTTCTTCACTGTCTCCCAGAGCAGTTGTTCTCTTAAAAAGGACAGTCTGAAGGGAGCAGCTGTTCAGAGGCACTGTGTGGTTATGGAGCATATGATGTTTTGGATACATTGTTGAATGGGGAGGTGCAGATGTACTGTGAGCAACTTCCCCCTTGGTGCCTCATCTCCTGAGGGGTTTCTCGGCCTTAAGCTGAGGACCCAAGGAAAATCATAAAGTGGGAAGTGTGATCAACCAATAATGATATATTAAAAGAGATCTTGCTTAAAATGAATTGCTTAGGTAGGTCTGGCAGAAATGCTGAGGAGACTGGTGCAACTTCACCCCTTGTCCTCTTGCATAGGCACTTGGCTGTGAATTGACAGAAAGTGCCTGTCTTGGTATGAGGATTTACAGGCTCAACCTTCCTCTGGGAGATGGGGCTTTGTATTGGCTCTAAGAGAGTCCAGAGGTGGCTCTGTGTTCTCCCCTTTTGCCTCTTCTTTTAGGAGCTAGAGCATTTGATTGCTCTAGCAATCCAGTTTTCATTTCCTCTTTTGTCTTGATATTTAATTAAGTATTAGCAGTAGGAAGGAGAGCTGAAGGACCAGTCTCCCTTTGCTTGGCATGAATTCCACACGTATTGGGCTGTTTTCACTTGCTGAACTGAGATTTGTGCAGCCATTCTCTGCAAGTGACTGGGAACACCTTCAGCTGGAGTGTTGATGGACATGCATTTGAAGGATCTAAGCTTTGGCCTAGATTTACCCAAGGACAGCCAGGCAGTGCTCTGTGCTGTAGTCATGGTCTCTCCTGAGAGTTCTCTGGGGGTTGCACACTGACCAGAGCACCCCTAATAGACCTCTGGGGATTTATTCTGCTTAGGGAGAGGTGAGGCTCTCTTGCAAGACTAAGTTACAGAAGCTTTTAGAGTGGGATTGAGATCATCTGGACAATGGTTTGTGCTGTAAAAATGTCACTGGATTTCCAGGCCCTTCCTGGTTTCTGCCTTTGTGGTGTTGTGATGGTTGCATTTGGCTTTTCAGTTTGGCAGCTGCTTAACAGGTCCCTCTCTAAAGAAAATACCATAATCATTAACCTACTAAAGAATTATAATCATTAACCTACTTCTATTGCAGGACTGAAAAGAACAAATTATTACTTGCAGTTGTTGGAGTATTCACTGGGTTACTTCAAGGCAGGGAGTAAATAGAAAGTGTCTTCTGTAGGGTTAAGAGTTGTGCTGGTTTAGCCAAAATCTAGTAATANTGAAATGCAACATTGGTGGATTCTGGTCATGATGCCACCCTTGACTGAGTCACTTAGCATCTGTGATACCTATAAATGACTGTTGGGGAAATAGTTCTAAAAAAAATCTATTAGTCATGGTCAAGCAATTGGTAAAAAGTAATTAAATATAGAAAATGTCTTTTTAAGTTTCATTTAGTCAGTCATGTTCCGGAATGGCTTCATACCTTTGATTGTTTGACAGTTTCTGCACACATAAATTTTTATTTTCACATGAAACATGCTTAGGCATTTTTATCTTAGAATGGTGTCTCCTCCTTTTTTTAATATTTAATCAAATGACTGAGAAGGAGACGCCCATAGGCCTGTTCCTTCTGTATATAATCCATACATAGTAGCTGTATAGTTTTAATGCTGCTCTATTTTTTCTGTTTAGCACTTTTGTTTCTGTTATTCTGTCTGACTTCGAGATCTGCACATTTCCAGCATGGCCCTGGGTGAAACAGCTGATCTAGACACCGTAGGTAGGACTAGCACCAAAAGCCAAACCTATGGGACTAGACTAAGTAGGAGATAATTAATTTTGGTCAACTACACTTTGAAACTGATGATGTCTCCTGCTGAGGAGGGGAATATCCGTTGCAGAAAGATGAAAAAGAAACAGCACCAACTATGGCCTGTGTCTTTACTCCTCTGTTTGAAGATAATAACTCTTTGGGCTTAAAATTGTCATAGTTAGGGAAGCCACTCTGTCTACTTTAGGTGGAAGTCTTGGATGAAGACTAAGTACCTCTTCCACCAGGTTGGAACAACCTGTCTGAATTTTCAGCACCATACACAAATACACAAAGTTTATGGGCATTTTCCTTTAATTCTTTGGGATGTGAAAAAATGTCATTGGTTGCAAGAAGTTTCTCTTCTCTGTAGCCCAGATCCTGAGGAGGCACGATTGCATCCTCAGCAGCTGGCACCGAGATGAATTAACTATTTTTTGAAGTAGGCCAGTCTCAGTTTGTGTGAAGCGATGATAACAGACGGCACCACTTTGTGTAGGTGAGGCATGGTCTGAACAGAGAGGGACGAGAGAGGACCCCCTGGTTGTCAGACTACTGGAAAATTTTCTTGCTCTATTTCCTCAGTTTGCCTGCCTGTAGAGCAGAGATAAGTTTTCCCTGGAGGAAAATCATGTATGTGAAGGGCTTTGAAGATAAAAACCACTCTACGCTCACTATTGCAGTTAGCTTTACATTAAACCAAAGCATGTACTGTTATCTAACTCTTTTATGTTGTGTATCTCTGAGTGATTCACACATCATATCTAAAAAGACCTTTGAAATCAAGACCTTGGAAATGCTAGTGTGTTGTCAGTGTAGGGAAAGTGGAGCTGTGAGAATATGCTTCACTCCTGGTTTTAGCCAAGAAAAAGAAAAGGCATTGCTAATTCTTGCAGTAATAAACTTTTTTCCTTCATACTTCATTTGCTGGAGTCATGTGAAAGACTTAGGCAGCAAGGGCCAGAGGGGAAAATGTCATCTTTCACATGATGTAATGACACTAATTGCTGAGTTGAATACTGGTGCATAAATTTAATTAGTAGTAATGTCTCAGCATACTGTAGGGAGTCTCATTTTACTGATCAGATGACACACTGTTTTGATTTAGGTTAAAGAATGTTTCCAGGCAAACTTGCCGTAGTTTGCTGTGTTTAGTAATGTGCATTTTGAGAAAGTAAACATAGCTTATCCTTCTCTTGAGAGTGTTTGCCTGTAGTAGAGAATTTTTATACTTTCAAGTGACCAAATAGTGTCCAAACCTATTGGAGCCATCTTATGTCAATTGTAAAGTAGTGTAATTGTGGTTTTCTAGTACTTCCAGGTCTGTTTATAGATGATATAGGGTTTATACAGAGATGTTATGCCCATTTTAGCCAGCTGTAATAGCTGGAGGAAGAATCAAACTTTCTGATAATTTTTGTTCATTGAAGATTTTTTGGGGGTTTTTTTGGTTTAGGGGTTTTTGGGGGGTTTTATTTTGGTTTAGGGTTTTTTTGGGTTTGTTGGTTTTTGCATTTTTTTGGTTTGATTTTTGTGTCTTTTTTTCCCTTGTCAATATTAGATGATCTGATAACTTTTATCACCTCTCACAGACAAAAGAGTAAGAGCCTCTGAAGTAGCACAAGGACAGAAGTTACCAGCTCATAAAAAATAGTTATGTGGGTACAGAACAAAGAAATCCTGTATGGACATACTGGAAAGAGAAGACATCTGTAACCAGACCTTATCTGTGTATAAGTCCTAGCTGATGAAGTTAATATAATACTAACTTTTGTGGCTTGGAGCAGGAGCTCAGAAGTGGTAAGACTCTAAAAATGAGGATCTCACACAAAAAGAGGTTGCTCACTTGGGCTGTCTTCTGGTGGCTGCCCTGATAAAGGCAGTGCCCTTGCTGTGGGCCCTGAGGTCCATCAGGGAGGTTCTGGGTGGGTGCCCTGTGCCTTTTGCAGGACATCATGTCTTGCTGTCAAAACAAGAGAGCACTGAAAGCTTCTTGGAAACTATGGATACTTCCTCATTTTTGCTTAGCTTTCCTTCGTCTGTTTTGCGGCTGAGGCAGTGTTTTGGGAGCACTGTGCCTGCTTTCCCATCCAAAATTTTACCTGACAATGGCCAAACCAATGGTAGATGAGAGAGAGGCAGTTGCAGCTGGAGCAGTATCTTCACAGTGGTAAGCTTGGCTGTAACAACCTGTCCAGCTTTCATATATGGGCTTAAACCTTCAAGGATGTGTCTACAATTGTGACTGCAGGGTGCTCTACCTTCTATACTGAACTGAGTTAGGGTCTGTCTAAAAGGCTGGGGCTAAATATTGCAGCCCTATCCTGGCTGTTGGTTCACCAGGTTTAGAACATCAGAATATCATATTTCTCTTATTTCTGAAGCAGCTGCCTTTCAGCAGGTTTCCCAAAATGTAAGAGTGCAGTTTCACGCTGAACAGCCTGTAGTCTGTCCATTCTCTGTCCCTCTGGATCAGTGAGTGGAGCCACCCACTCCTGCTGCTCCACAACTGCCAGAGCTGATGTGGGACCCAGTGTGTAAAAGACAAAGGCAAAAAAGACAGGTATTTGGACAAGTAGAAGTGTAACATGGACCTCCTCCCTTCAAGGGCTTCCAAGAAGACTTATGAGAATTATAGGAAGAGTTTGTAGAAAAATTAAATCTCAGTGCAACGTGCTGCAGGATCCCTAGAATGGGTCTTGTGAATTTCATGTAAGCCAAGAAAAAAGAAAAATCCATTTCAACTACCCAAAAAGAAGGGTGTGCAGGGAGACGAGCTTCAAGAGTTTTCGTAGCCTCTGGCCTCAGATATTTGGTGCCAAGACTTACAAAACAGAAACTCAGGGTTAGTCTTTAAAGTTTTACTTAGTGATTATTCTATCTTTTTTCACTTGAGTATTCATTTCTTTTAAAGTTACTGTCCATGAGTGACCACAGAGTTACATGGCCAAGAACATTACTGAGGTCTTGCTTTGGGAGAAGAGCAGCATTCCATGTGTTTTGCCCTGTTCATAGCTTCAGTGATTTAACAGACTGATAAAGGCAGTTGGGCAGAAACCAAAGGATGAGTAAAGTAACACTGACTGTTTAGTCAGCAGTCAAGTTTTGACACACTGGCCATGTTTTTCATCTGTTGGCTACATTTGGTTTCCTCCCTCCCCATTTTCCTCTTACTTTTCAGTTACTTTGGATTCAAATATTACAAATAATGATGTCTCCATAGATTCTTTTTGAAAGCTACAGCAGGTAAGTTTTGAATTTTTCAGCCAAATAGTCTTTTATATGAAAGAGTTGAAATATTATCCTACCTCCCAAGTTCGATAATTCCTTTGCTATCTTCCTTTCCTTGTGTTCTTAGCATATCACTCTGCCTTGTAAAACAGTGAGTTGCAATGACAGAGTGCTCTCTGTGAAGCCTGGGTGGCAATAATAATAGTATTGCTATTGTTTTTTTCTCCATGTACAAACTTGTTTCTCACATGGAAAGAACTGCTTCCTTTGTTTTTATATTCTGTGGCATATCTGATGAATCTTTTGCCCCTAAACAGTTCACAGGAAAGTCTTTGTGAGAGCTCAATAGAAGGATTACACACATTCTTGGATTTTGCAATTGTAAATGCTTTTTGATAGTGTCAGTGGTTTGCACTGATGAGTGTGTTGATGACTGCTGGGAAAATGTCGTGTTCTCTTATCTTGCAGTTGTAGTGATGGGCAGAATCTGGCATATATTTAGGTTGTTGTAGCCTAGATGACTTTTCAAATCCATTTTAATGTGGCCCATGGCATGTCTGATCTTTTTTTGGCAGGCTTGGAGCTTTGATAACTTTCGCTTTTGTCTGCCTATTGCAAGTTGCCATACGTCCCTTTTCCAGTCCTCCTTTCCTGTTGCTGTGGTTCTAATGAGAATAGTAGTGTTTTGGAGCAGGTGGGTGCAGTATGATTCCACACGATTTTTAGAGAGGGGATGCTGTTTTCGTTTTCTGGGAAGTGCTTGGTGTGCTGTGGTAACCTTGCTTGAAGTGAACTGTTCTGGGAAGTGGGCAAGTTTTGAAGGACCAAATAAGAGGTTTGTGTCTCAAGAACTCTTCACTTGCTATGTGTGACTAAAGTATGTAAGGGGGGTTCAGGAGGGCTATAGAAAATGGTGTGAATAACTATTCCTAACAAATTCTAGAAAGGTTTTTCCTATATACTTTGTAAATAAAAAGATACTGTTTATTTTCAGTCTCTTAAATTCAGACCTACTGGAGTGCTAAAGACTGAATGATTTCTGATTTCTGTTGTGAGAAGCAGTCTTTCAGTTCTGATCCAATGCCTGCTATAGTCCTACAGATGACTCCCAGTAATTACTGCTGAGTCTTAATTAGTCTTGATAAGACTAACAGGGCTGCTAAAGAAAGTTAAATGCATCAGGAATGCTTGCAATATGTCATCAAACACTGCGAACTGACTTTTCTTCTACAAAGAAGAAGAGGAAGACAGGAAATAATTCTTCAAAATATCAGTCTCCAGGGTTTAAAGATGTCTTTTGAGATGACAACATTGTGGATTTCTCTTAAGGCACTAGCAGAAATAATGTATATTAGTTTTTTTTCTCTACACCAGGCCCTTTTGGTGAGGAGGGGTGATTTGGTAAGTACATGTGCAGTACTAATTTTACAGGTTATGTGCAAGTGTGTATGCTCATAAAGGCATGTGACAACTGTGCTACCAAAAGCTGTCAGTTATTTTGTAGAGGTCAAGATAGGCACAGAATTATTCCTTAAATGGTACAAAGTCAGTACATTCTCAAGACCTAAAATGAACACAAAATTCTCTTCCACAATACAATGGATTTTAATAAGCTATGTTTAGGCTTTCTGGTTGGCAAAGACAGTAGTTCTACAGCTTTGTTTGCTTACAATTAAAACTTAAAATGGTTGTCCTTATATAAATGCTGCTTCATAATACAAATAGCAGTAGTGCTTTGTGTGTTCTTTTATTATGGCAAAGAACAATCTCCAAATAGAGATCAAATAACTGTGAAAGACAAGAGTGCATTCATTGTTATCACCTGTGCACAGTGCCTTTTATTGGTGCAACTGAGAGTTGAATAAGTATTCATTTTGGCTATTAAAGAATCTCACCCAACAAACTGGCCTTGTGGTGCATGTTCTAGCATTTATTGGCATACTGTGACTCGAGAGATGTTTTATGTCAGAGTGACAAAATTTCTCTTGCAGCATTGAAAGACACAGAGTGAAGTTCATTCTTAAAGCACCTCTGTGCTGTTCTTTTCTTCCCCATGGTTGAAGATGCGTAGGCAGCACTAGTGTCCTACGTGTTTCTCGGGAGGGAAAACATAGCGAATGTTTCTGTGTTACTAATTCTTAGTGTTAAAACCAGGCATTTCCCCAAACTTGCTCATGTCATATTGCAAGAAGGATGACTAGTGAATAAAAAAATCATTAAAAATATGAAAAAGTATGTTCCTTTACTGGCAATGGCATGGACTGGCCTTGAGTAGTCAGTCTCGGCAACCTGAAACAAGTTAGCACACACCTGTGCAAGCAACCTGGCAGCTGATGTGGGAGAAGTGGCAGAGGGACTGCACTGCAGGTGGTGATGAATGGGCAGCAGTCACTTTTCTGCCACCACAGCAATTTATTGAGCACAGATATGTCTGCAGGTCAAACCAGTACAGCTTTTATAATAGAAGTCTTCATTTTTAATAGAATGAAAAGATGGGAAACCAAAGGTGAATGAGCTTGCTAGGGTAGGGATATTTTTTCCCTAAAAGTTCTATTGCTGATCTTTTTTCACCTTCACTTCTACCTTTTACTATGAGAGAGAATAGGGCTATTCTCTCAGAAATTCTGTTAGTACTTACTTCATTTTCTTGATTTGCCTTAAACAGCAGTATTTAAGCGTCTACCTGAAGGGATTTGTATGTGTCACTGACTAAAATACAATATGCAAAGGGAAAAATCAAACTGAATTAAAGACTTTTTTGGTCCTTGTCCTCTCTTTCTTCTGAACAGGGTTGTGAACTGTGTGCTGGAGTAGGAGTGCTGTGCAAGGACCATGGCTTTACTGCAGCTACTTGACAGCTACATTGAACATGACTCATCTGTGTCTGCACTCAGCATCACACCAACCAGCTGTTTCCCCCAACCATATCTAACAGGGCCAACTTTCCAAGTTTGGAACAAGCCCATGCAGGCTAACCCTGCTTTCCAGGCACCAGTTTTTGCCTGGCACCACCTTTTCCTGCTGCAGAGGTTACAGCAGGCATACTCTGGCTGTTGCCCCAGTAACTTATCTTATGGGAGGAGTTGTCAGGGAACAGCAGAACACCCAACACAACGGGAGACAGCTTGACAGAATGGATGTTTTGCTCAAAACAAGCATTGCTGAAGTATTTACCAACACTATCATGTAGTACAGTTGAACATAGAGTTGAATGATCTAACCCCTAACACCCCTGCCCTTCCACTCTTTCAAACTCTGCAAACTTGACCAATCTGGAAAGACAGATTCAGTACATCTCTTACTACCTCCAGCTCCTGAAGACAAATGCTGTGGTTCTTGCAAGAAGCCACTAACAAGAGGAGACCTTATGACTGTGTTGTATCTTCTCCTTTTTCATCAGGGGAAAGACAGTATGAGCAGGTACATATATGCCTATCCGTCTCATTTCCATGCAACTCATTGATATCCTTGAATATAACCTGAAATTATGGTCTGTGTTGGGCATCCATGGAATAATGTGGTGTATTCAGGATGCACCTGTGAGGACAGCCAGTCATTATGCACTTATGAATAGAATTGAGACGTTTCCTTGAAGCAGCAGAGGTTTGGAGTTGGCAATCTAGGAGGCTGAACTTTTCCACTCTGTGTTGAACACCAGCCTCTAGCATGAGAAACAGGATTCAAGTGCTGATGAAAGGACAGATGAAAAGTTGAGTACTTGAGCAAATGTAACGGAGCAGAGCCTGATAACAAGCAAAAAGTGGCATTCTTATGTGGTTCTTCACCAAAGGATTCTGATATAAGGTGGTTTTCTTTCTGAAAAACAAGTATGAGGCCAAGGATTGAATATCATAAGAGAGTTGTGGTGTGTACGGTATTGGAAATGTGGGTAAAATGTGACCCAGAAATCTGAAGGTGTTACCAGGAATCAAAGCTGGTCTGATCACAGGCTGCATTTTCTTGGCTAGAGCCCCTGTCTCTGACCATGCAATCTCTGCTCCCCTGACCTTGTAACACACCATTTGTGCAAGCAATGGAGGAATGCATGTTTGGAACATTCCTCTCTTCTCACTCAGTAACTCACAAATGTATTTGGATGTGTCTGTACACAAACAGAAGACTGAGTATCTAAGATTTCAGCACTGCTCTAAAAATGTTATTTGTTCATATCAAACTAGGTTGTGTTTCTTATTTATTTAACTTCTATTTCAAAAGTGCAGCTGGACACAGAACTGAATTTCATCTGAATTTCATATGGGAAGTTCCTATACTTTCAGACTTGTATTGTGTGCTGGCCAAGGGGGAAGGTTTCTGGCATAGAAAGCTTTGAAGAATTTTAATTCAAAGATGTCTGTTTTGTTTTTGTTTCAATGTTAAGATACAGTTCAGTCTCCTGACCTGCTGTTCTTTTCAAATATGTTGTAATAAGGACCTCATTCTCATCCTTTCTCCTTTTATGGTCCATGCTTCTTAGCTGAGCAACAGACCCACTGAGAGCTTGCAGGGGATTCAGGTTTGACTCCTGTTAAAACAAAATCACTGAACTTTAAGTTCTCTAAGGGAAAAATGGGAGGAATAAAAAGATATCTAGATATCTTTCTTGCTATATAACATACATATTTTTGAGGTCTTTCTGTTTGTTTTCATTTTTGTTGGTTTATGGTTTGTTTCTGTTTTTCTTTCTTTATGAAAACTTTTATTTTTTCATCAAAACCAAAGCCCAAAGAAAATGCCTTACCAGCTCTGTATTATTCTGTAATGTATATTAATGATTGAGCTGTGCTTTAAGCTACTGGGATAGACTAGTGGGTAGTAGACAGCAGTTCTAGATGTTTCAGGAGATTTTACTACAGATAATAGTAACACTGTTAAGGGGATATTCAAACAATATTAAGGGATACAAGAAAGTGTCCAATTCAAGTTACATGGCGTGTTTCCTGAATTTCTGGAGAAAAAGTGTAGGAAACATGAATAGTTCTACTGAACATCTACTGTTGCCAAAACACAAGGTTTCTTTATGTTGGTGCCTGTTTTGAGTAGATAAGACTCGAGTGCTCTTTCCAAAACTAAAATAGTTGCTTGGGACAAAATCTGAGCTTTTGCTGGAAATTTATTTAAAAAGAAATTTCCATTAATTTTGGAAGTGATGAGGATTGCCACGTGCAATTACTGAATGGATCATTGCTAACAGTGGTAAATGTTTTTTCTGTTGTATTTGTATTAAACTTATGCTGGATTCTATTGTGTTATTTTTGGGACATGTCTGTATTTGTATTTCTTCACTTAACACTGTCTTCTCCTGCCTTACAGACTGCACTGTTTCCTCCTTTTGTTTTATGTAAGTAATTTTCTTTTGTCTCAACAGTACTTCACTGATAAGAGGCTAAACACAAATATTTGTAACACTGAACAATGTGTGGAGTTTCTGGCATGGACAGTTCTGCCTTCTGGGTTAAAAGCAGGTGATAAAATGAAGGGGGGAGGGGAATCCCCAAATGCAACAGTTTAAGATTATTCTTATTTTTGGTTTGCTGTGTCATAATCTTACTAAGGGAATTACAGAATTACAGAATGGTTTGGGTTGGAAGGGACCCTAAAGATCATCTAGTTGCAATCCCCCTGCCATCGGCGGTGACACCTTCCACTAGACCAGATTGCTGAGAGCCCTGCCCACCCTGTTGTTAAACACTTCCAGGAATGGGGCATCCACAGCTTCTTGGGCAATCTGTTCCAGTGTCTCAACACCTTCACAGTAAAGATGTTCGGCCTAATATCTAATCTAAACCCAACCTCAGTTTACATCCATTCTCCCTTGTTCTATTACTACATGCCCCTTTAAAAAGAACAGTAATAAAAAGTTGGAGATAAGTAGTGAATTTGTCCCCAATGCCATGATGTGAAGCTGTGCTTGTAGTTCAGTAGAATCAAATAAGATAAAATAATGCCATTTTAAAAAAACAGCTGTGGAAACTGCTGGTTTAAGTATTAAGCAGTGATACTTCATGTGACTGTTCTAGATGAGACAGATTTTATTTCCTCTAACACATCCTTTCTTGAAGATCCTCAAATTAATCTGCCTATTAATATGTTGCACAGTGTTCTTGGAGAACTGAAACTGCTTGGAAGTGGCTTGAAACTTTGAATCGTGCTTGTCTTTTTTCCTCTCATGATTGCTGAGTAGAGAGGTGGCAACTAGGCTAGTGTGCTGTGAGATGGGACTCCCTTGGAGTGGCAGAAGGGTAACGTGACCTCTGTGTTCCCAGCCCTGGGCAGCCACACTGGATGAGGTGCCCTGTATCCAAGTTTTAAAAGCTGCAGGGGTGGCAGTGAGGATCTAGAAGTAGATGCATTAAGTCCTCCATGTCGTTTCCCTGTGGAGGCTTCATCATGAACAGCACACACCCAGAAGCACTTACTGGGCTACTTGAGCCTTTGATCACACTTTAGCCCCCAGCACTGCTGAGCCCCAGCTAGTAAACTGGCTCTGTAGTAACCTGCTTGCTCCTCGTTGAGAGTCAATGATGAGGGATGGGTCTTTATCTCATTCTGATGTTTGCGTGTGTTTGTTCCACACTTATATTCCACATATATTTTTATCACATGTGAAGTGTTTCATACCAAAATACGTGTGTCAAAGGTATTTGTGAGGAAGTGTCTGCTCCTTCCCATATGAGGAAAACAGTAAAGTAGTCAAGAAAGCATGGCAGATGATCCTCTGTGTAAGAGATAGAGGGGCTTTTGTATCTTCACAGAAGCAAAGTAGTGCTTATTTTAATTAAGAGGAACACCTAGAGCTATCTCCCGGATAAGAAAGAAATAGATTTTGGGATAAAGATTAAATCCCTAGAAGGACTCAATGCCTTGAAAAGAGGTTCTTTTATTCCTTGATACACGTAATCAGGTGTATGGGTATGCAGATAGGTGAAATACTGGGTGTCAGGAAAATGTGTGAGAAGTCTGTTTAAATAAAAAAAGATTGTTTTGGTTTGGCTTTCCTCTGCTTTTCCCCACATACTTTACAAACTTTTATAACAGGTTCTTAATTTTCAGTTCTTGTTGGGAAAACCCCCAAACCAACACTTGTTGTTTGTACTTGATCTTACCTTGAAACAGTTCTTAATTGAGTCAGATTTACTGGAAAGTATAGTCTTTCTGACTGAAAAAAAATAAGTTACCAATCTGAACTGAGTCAGTTAATTGGAATAATGCATCCTAGGATGTTCTCCAGGGTACCCAAAGAGGGATAATAGAGCACACAGCAGAAATGTCAGCTCTGCCACCCTGCTCTTGCTAACCTTGCAGGTGTTGGGAGATTCTCCTATACACAGACACCATGAAGACTCTGCAAAAAGATGCCAAGAGTACTTGAAACCTAAGGGCTCCCAGGAACCCTCCCGTATCTTCTGCCAAGCTAGCAAAGGTGGATACAAGGAACTAAAATTTAATGTTGCATGCAGTTATGTACAATTCCAGCATTTTCCTCTGCTATGATTGTTAAGGGAAGTATCTCTTCTCAATTAACAAAAATGCCAGAAGGACCACTGCTGTCTTCTGATACAGGGCAGTCAACAGGAGGAGGCGCTGCAGTGATGAGTTTCTGCCACCTAATCCAGATGGCATCCCAAAGGTGTTCTCAACCTTGTCCCCAACTTCCTGAAAGGAGTAACAGACTTCTCATGCAGAGCAAGGCATGGCACTTTCTAGATATGAGCTCAGGAAAGTCTTTTAGGGACATATAAAGTCTTGATATAAAACCAGTAGAGAATAACCCATTTCTGTGCACTACCTCACTGTTAGAAGTGTGAGCTTTTCCTCTAGTCTGACTCTGTGTATCATCAGCTGACAGCCAATGGATCTAGCTTCTGTGCTGTAGTTTTACAGATTACAAATCACCCCTTTATTATGTCTACACAAAGGACAGTTCTCTGAGGTCACTTATTTGAGACCTGTTTTCTTATGACCCAAATGCTTTCAGGTTTCTTCTTTATACCCCTCTCTCTGTGCAGCGGTTTGCACCTTGGGCACTGGGACTGCACAGTATTCCTGTAGCAGTGGCTCGGTCTGTTCAGATACTGTAGGCTCATTATTCTCACCAGATGCTTTCCTAGGTGTAGGTGCAGGGATGCACTTTTTCCTTTTGGCAAGATTGTGGCTTTGAATATTCACCTGCAGTTGTGTATCCACCTCCTCTTTTTGGAGTCTCTACATCCTAGGAAGCGACTGTGTCATGCCTACAAACACTGAGACACCAGGTAGCCTGTGTCACTTAACACCAAAAAGACCCTCCTCTAATTTTTCGGTATCTTCCCATTTGCTGTTCTGCATATTTATTTTTTGTCATCTGCAAGCTTTAATAGTAATTTTAATAACTTTATGTGCACTAAATGGTAATCTCAATTGTTTATTTTACTTGGGTAAATAGGGAATGGAGCATCAGCATCTGCAGAAGGATTTTGGCAATATGGAAAGCAATAAAAGTGTTGTGTTTCTACCCAACAGGATACTTTTAAGATCCAAACCCAGAGAGCCTTTTTGGATGTTTACCTCGCTGATGGCAGCAATATTAGACTTTATATCCAGACATCAGACACTGCATAGGTAATGGCTTTCTAGAATTGTGTTGAAAGTTTCCATTTGTGAGAAGTGGACAAAAATTAATGTAATTTCAATTAGGAAAGGATAAACCTATTTGAAGATATACAAGAGTATTTTCTGTGGACTTTGAGGAGTTTATTGTACCAGAGGGCTGGGGGGCATTGCTGGTTTTGCAGATGAGATTTTTGGGTTCTTAGAATTGTCCACAATTAACTTCTTAATGTTACATGTCTTTTGCTTCTATGGCATTTAGCTGTCAAGTTCAGGTTTCCTTCACATATGATAGAATCAGAAAATATGTAGAGGCACACTCATAATTAAGCTGCCTTTGGTTTGGCATAGTGTGGGGGAAAGTTCTTGAACACTGAAGTCAGAAATGATCTAGTCTTCACTTATGTCTTGGCTGGCAGCTGCTGTTAAAACTGAGTGCACAACTGATGCATCTTTTTTTTCTGCATGCTTCTCTTTACTTGTTTTGTGTCCCTTGGTGCTTTCTGTGGAACTGTGTGTTTGCAGTGTTGGTGCAGTTCTAGCACTGGCTCTGGGATGTCTGTAACAGCTGTTGGAAAACACACAGTAAACAATTGCTAGTTACAGTTTGAAACCAGTAGCAACCAAATATTGTTTACACAACTGGCTGGTTTGTGTTTGAAACTTTCAGCTGGAGGTCCCTCCTTATGCCAAGAGAGGAGGAGCAGCAATGGCTCTGCCTATTTTGTGTATTTGCACGTGTGTGCATGAGCAAGGCTTCTTTGGTTGCCCTCATTTCCTAATCCTAACAGCAATAACAAAGCACACATCTGTCAGATGGGTGCTGCTCTTTGTCATGGGATTCTGAAATTTCCTCTCACCGTACAGAAAAGTGTGCACCGTGTTTCTGCTGTGCCTTTGCAATCTGAGTTTGTGAAGGTAGTTCTCAACTGGCCATAGGTATAAGGGAGCTGAACAGGTATTTGCTGTGCTCTGTTGAGCTGATTAGTGTTAGTCCAGCCTCAGAACTTGCACTGTCTGTGCACAGGAACCATAAACTGGATAACACAAGGTGAACCCTTGCTGGCTTTGTTCTGCCATGGGGTTTGCACCATCTGAGGCAATGCTGGGACCGGTTCTTCCAGGGAAACGTAAGTGTCAGAGTCGGCCTTAAACCCTGCAAGAGGAGACTCGTGAGGTGGGAGATGCTGAAGGCAAAAAGCGTTGGGGGTGGTAGGGAAATAGGAATTCTGATTTGGGGAGACAGAAGTAGGTGCTAATAGGATGGAAGAAGTAAGGAGACATTTTTAGACAAGAAACCTGTATAGGGGCCTTGAGTAAGGAAAGGATTTTTTAATATACTTTTAAAAACATTAATAATTTGTGCTTGAGAAACTTGTCAGTTTGCAGTGGGTCACGGTAATTTCCAAGCCAGTCAGTGCTGCTGTATATTGCTTTGTATGTTGCTTTTATATATGTTTAACGTTTATGTGCTACTGTAAAGAAACAAGAACTTTTAAAATACTGCAGATACCATTTCTTCTCTTGTGGTCTTAAAGATGAAATAGGACTTTTGGGAATTATTTAACTTTTGTCACTGTAAATTGCTACTACATTCACTGCTATTTTGTGGTGGAGGTAGGTTTTACAACCATCACTCCCTAATATTCTGGTGCTCAGGCAGCATATACCAGTTTGTGCTTTGATCCAAGAAATAAAACCAGTCAAAATCATACTAAATCTGGGATCTGTGTTTGCCATTCCTTGGAAATGCCATCTGGTATACTAAGTATCACACTACCAAAGGATAACACATTAGTCTGTGGCTAGTTTCTTGAAGCAATTTGTGACAACAGCACAGTGGCAGAAGAATAATAGTCACTTTTTTGTCTTTTGTGTTTGGACTTACGAAACTTTCTTCCCATCATAGCTGGTGTCTGAATTGACTGTGAGACAAGTGATTTTAATGGTCTGCTGCCCTCTCTGGTAACAGCCCTGATATTAACAGGGATAAGGAAAACCTCACTAATGTGTTTTTTAATTTTAACTGTGAGCAATTCTTTCCAACCTATATTTAGCTTGATACCTACTTTTTTCTATGCACAAAAACATGTCTGCTTTTTAAACCAACTGATACAGCTGGAGAAAACCCTTCTGAACTGTGAAGATGAATTTACAATGCTGTCACTGTGACACAGAGTTTGAAGTGTTTTGGAAGAAGAGAAACCTGACACTCCCACTTTATGCTCAGACAAAGAAAGTCCATCCTCTCTGACCAAAGCATGAGGATGCATGATCTGCCACAATAGCTATGACAGTAGTATTCTCAGGACTGAAGAGATTTCTTATAATTGCCATACCATTTTTCCTGAGCAAACTCAGGAGATTGTGGTCACTGTGGAATTTAGGAATGCTTCAATGGTACTGTATTCTTTTCGGTTATGGCTGTTTAAACTTAGGTTTTGATTTTTCAGAACCTAAACCATAATAAGACAATTGTTCCAATCAGATTCAGTGGTTAGTGGGCTCACCTCTGCCTGATTCTTCTGTCCCCATTATCCCATTGTGCAGCTGGTCCTGCAAATATTGTCTGCATTTTCTGTTGGTGCTACTTCTGCCCTTTTCCAGAGAAGATGTAGAGAGGCCACAGCAAATTAAAAGCAACCCAAATGTCAAGCCAGATAGTGTTTCTCCTCCTTATGCACTATTGATAATGAAAGCTCAACAGAGCTCAATTCTGCTCTTGTCAGAAGCCTTGACAGAGAACGTTACAAGAATGGTGTTTTCACTAAAGGGGCAGGACATGTAGATATTTCCTAGAAAAACAAGAGAACTTTAACAGCCTGGAAAATACAAAAATCCTGTAAAAATACGTATTTGTGATGCTCATGAGTAATGTTGTTAACTCAGAGCACATAGTGCTCACTGTAAAACAGGATTTGAGTATTTAGTAGTGAAGATCTGGAAACATGGCAGATGCCTTGCATTAGAAAATAAATTCATGACAGTACTAAACAGTCTATTTTATTACAATTTTACATTGCTTTGAAAGTTATGAAACTCATCACAAATTCACATGCTGGAATATGGGAGTGGTTATATTTTCTTTTAAATGAGCAGTTAAATGGGACATAAGGGAAAATTTAAAAACAGTTAAGTTACATTAATAGGTATTGAACACTTCTTCCTTATTCATGCTAGTGTATAGTGAAGCTTCTGACCTTCTTTGTTTTTGAAGGTTACATTGCGTGAGGCGGGTCTGTCGAGAGAATTTATAAAATATTTTAGCCTATTTTTCTTTCAAGATTGTGAGGATAAAGCTCTCTCTGGTAAGTTTTACAAGGTGCTTAACTTAGCCCTCCCTTGGATTTTTTTTGCTGTTGTTATCATTGGCTGCAGTGACTGAACCTGAAATCTGAACAAGGCTTGCATGATCCTGCTCAGGTTAAAAGACCCATCTGGTCTGATAAATTCCCTCAAGCTTTCTTTCCCTACATCTTGGAAAGTCTGGTAGTGGGGAACAAAGTATGGCAAGAGAGAGTGTGGTGTAGGGGTAAGACTTTCACATATGAATGTCATCCCTTTGAGTTTGTAAGTCACGTAGCAACTTTACCACATGGGAACTATTGGGTGTGTATTCTAGGTAGGCATTTAATCGGATGGCCATACCTACGTAAAACAGTTCTTAATTTACAGATCACATGCTGAGTTTAACAATAGGACAGGAAGCTCTCTTGTTATATTTATAAACAATGTCTCTAGCTTACTTGCCTTTATATCATTACATGTTTCTTTTCTTAACTGCCAGTAATGAAGTTTGACCACACTGTTATTAAGCAAGCTGTAAATCAGGGTTGTGAGTGTGTGAAGAGGCTTTTGCATCCTCATTGGTCTGCTGATGTCCTGTTTCCCATGTGGGTGGATACGTGGATGAGGCGGGATTCAGGCCTGTGTGACTGGGATAGGCTCAGGCCACATCAGGATGGTGAACACTCTTAGCTGTTGACTGGAGTTTAGTTAGACATTGCAGTCATTTAGCTTTTTTCAGTCTTTTCATTGGCATAGAGATGTTAGTGCACTTTTGAATGTTTTAAAATGAAGATCCAGTTACTACTGGACTTACTAAGGAACTCAGGCTTACTTAGTGAGGTAAGAACTTTAGTCTGTGTCTATTTTATTTATTATTTCCTTGCCCATTTCATTCTGCTATGAAAGATATCTCTGAGTACACAGTTGGCAGTTACTATGTCTCAAATGTATCTTCCACTGCAGTTCCAAATGAAATTATTTTTGCCTTGTATTGTGATATGATCAGGTACACAAGAGAATAGAAAAGTTTTTCAGTTGATTACGTTTCTATGCATCTTTGATAATCCTCACAAATACATCAAGTCCAAATGTAACCCACATTCCACTGCTAAAAAATGTTTAGATGCTTTCAGGCTTGAAAAGGTATGTTTAAGTGTTCTGCTGAATCATGCTATTGGCTTAGAATTAAATGTTTACAGGTTTGGGCCTTTAGACTTATATTTTTTGAAAAAGTAAGTAGAAAAGTAGTGATCTCTGAAGAGTGACATGTTTTCTTGCTGTACATTGACATTTTATACATCTTCTCTGGTGATCTGTTCCAGAAAAGCACCAGTCCTGGAAGTTTGCACCCATGTATCCTGTAACATCTCTCATGCTTACCTGTGTTTCGAGTGAAGGCTATCCTATAAGACCATAGTCTCAGGAAGTAGAGATGTTCTGTGAGTAATAGAGCTTAGACTGTTCTGTAAGCTTAGACTCAAATAAGTGAGGAAAATAACTAGCTTGTGACCTTACTTTACCCCAGAATTTGTATTGTTTTTCTTCTCTAAAAGCACATTTCTAGTCAGTAATAACTAATAAATGAAAGTAGTTGAGCTATTTCACTAGATTTCATCAAATGTCTCTGTGGTTTTTCCTCTTTTCCCAGTGGTGAAATGTGGCAGAACTTGAACTTCCTTACGTGAGTCTTCAGAGCATGAGGGAGTTACACTGTAAGCTTGGGATCAGAAAGTGGTGAGCAAGAAGCTTAAGTGAAACTACTAAGATGCATGACAACTACTACAAGCAGAGAAAGAAATCCCTTGAATAACTTAATTATGAGGCCTTCAAGCTTCAGCAGCTTGACTGCTGTTCTTTTTTTCTGTGGCCAATTTTTAATTGGAATCGACTGGCTTCTGTGGTGCTGCATGTTTTAAATTTTAGCACTGTAGTATTCCTGAAGGGTCCTTTACTGTAGCTAGCTATTTATTCCCTCTTTCTTTCAGAATCTATAGAGAGGTGTTTTGTGGCTCCTTGCCTCCTAATATTTACACTTGCACAATGCAGTGGCCACAAATAAAAATATGCCCATAAACAATATAGAAGGGAACTTTGAGTTCTGAGTTGCAAGCTGCCCCTCTGGGCAGAGATGGATTACTTTTTATCTGAAGTGCTCATTTCTGTACACTAATATACATCATACCTGAGGCCATAGCTTGAGCATTTCTTTTGGTAAGCGGCCTGGCTTAAACAGCAGAGCACTCTTCCCCTTTCATTTGCCTGTTCCTTGGGCTACTCCTCTGTTATGCTGGTGGAATTGTGTGGGCAGACAGGGGTGAACTGGACTGGTGAGCTAACCTGGTCTAAAAATACTGGCTCTTTATTTTTTATTTGGTTTTGATGGCCTATTTTTGGCGTGAGTCAGTCCCCTGGTTCTGTTTGCTGTGCAGCAAATGGTAATGCTGACTTGCGGGTGAGGATAAACCCTGGGGAAGGGGAGCCTGGTTCCAAGGTCCCATTTGTCAGAGTGCCCTGAGGGGGCAGTTAGGCAGTATAGCAGGGCCAGTCTAATGGCTCTCTGCTGCAGTTGTGCTCTGGTCTACTTCTCCCTGCAATGAAAAAGAAAAAAAATCTATTTTTGCCTGCTTAGTGAGTTGTATTGACTGCTGCAGCAGATGAATGAATGGAGCAGAAGAGGAAGGACCGACCATGTCTTTTGGTGGCAGCAAGGAAAGTTGCTTGGCTTGAAGGTACACAAGAATCTGTTGTTTGATGGTAGTAACTTGTCTGGTTTAAATCTACTGCATTAGAGCTTGGCCTCTACAAATCCTCCTCTGTTCCCCTATACGTGCCTTTATGAACTGCAGAACTAGAAGTCCAGTGAAATAACTGCATGCTTCTCAGCTATGGCAAACTGTCTGTCTGAGTAGATACTTCTCCATCTAGCACTGCTCCAAGCCCAGAGGTAGGAAATGGGGCTGTCTGGGCTGCAGGACCCAGAGTAGTGCGAGTGATACATCCGTACTGGCTGTGGAGCCTGTGCTGCTCCAGTTGTCCGGTTGTGGAGATTTACCCAGGCTGCTTTAAATCAAAGGGCTCAGGCCAGCTGTGCCCCTGGCACGTGGGTAACTGAGTGTTCAATTTGCTTTGCTGCTCTACTGATCCCAGCCTGCCGCAGCTCCACAGTGGTTGGTGCTGCAGCTAGCTGGCTTCAGGCAAGGTCTTGTATGCCAGCACTGCAGCATGGCAGTGGCTGCTCTAGGAGCCTTACCAACTACTGTGTTGAGAAACCCAGAGTTGTTTGAGAAAAGGAGGGGAAAATGTTAGCTCTACATTGTAACTTCTATGTTTGGTACCACCAAAATCAAAATGGAGAGACTGAATAACCTGACTCTAGTTTATTTCCATTCTGCTACAATGTATAAAGAATGAGTACAGTCAGTATACACTTCAAGATCACATCTGTTGTTTGATTGGGTGGTTTTTAATCTGGTAAGTAATGACGTCTTTCTGGATTGTGCTCCCATTTTATTTAGCTGAAAAATTCAAACCACCATTCAACAGAAGCATTTCTTCATGTTTTATTACTTTTTTTCCCTTGGCTTGGGATCCTTCTCTCGATACGCTGCTGATGGATTGCAGAACTTCACTGAACTTGCTACATATGCAGGTAAAACTGAAAGGACTTTGTAAACTTAAAGGTTACCTTTCCCACATTAAATTAATCATTTATACAAATTATTGACATATTTATAAATGGTTCCTGTTGACATTGCTTTGTGGCACTTTCCTAAGTGTTGGATATAGCTGTTGTTGATAGTGAGCTTGCTGGTGTTTTGGGGTTTTTCTCCTTCAAACTCTTGTATTAAAGATTCTAACTCACCTACATCTTATGCATGGGAAAAATAATACACAAAAAGCACACATTTAGGTATCTATCCACTGTATTTTCGAGGTTATATATGTATCTTAATGTTCCTAATATGTAGGCACTCTGCCATGATATGAGAGCATGTAAGTGAACTGTAGGTGTGCTGAGTTGTACACCTACACTCAACTTTGGAAACTATTAATTCATGAGGAAAGAACAGTGTAGAGTGAATTTGTCCTAAAATCAAAGGCTTTGCTTAAAAAGCTTGTTTAAAAACCAAAATAAACCACAAGCTTTTTATTTCTATATGTTTCTGAATGTTTATGTGAAAGGAAATATGGTTTTGCTGACTTTTGCTGCTATTTTTAAAAATTCTTTTAAGGCAATTCAGGAAGTTAAGAGGAATTGGGCTAAATCAACAGATGAGCAGATGTAGGAACTTGAATTTCTACAAAAATGTAAACAAAGCAAAGGTAAAACGGTATTTTAAAAATCAATTTAAACAGATCAAAGGAGTGGGTTTTTTTAAAGAAATTATACTAGGGGCTGTGACTTCAAAAACAGAGCATGGTTTTGTGGAGTCATTTGAACTAGAGACCCAGGTCTCCCATCTCCTGGTCAGATACTGAACCACCAAATAGAAAAAGAGATTCCTATCTCTGTTAATATATTTTAAAAATCCCAACAGAATGAGCTGGATCCCAAGGACTGGCAAGAAGTTTTTGACTGAATGCTATTCTTTTCTGCAAAACTCAGGTGCAAAAGTTTGTCATTCAGCTTAGGCAACCAGATGAAAATTCAGACTGCTGGGTCTGTTCACAGTATTTTTTACTTGTTATTTTTATCTCTTACTATCATCATATCTGATAATCATCCAAAAGACCCATCTCATCATATCCTGTTAAAAAAAATCAAGTTTCTGACTTTGGACTATGAGCACTATTCTCTGAATCAAGCACTGACCTATTGGGGTGAATCTGTGTCCTTCCAGAAGAAAGAAAGAGTATTAGGAATTTTAAACATTTGTCTTATAGCCCTTTTTCTTTTCTTTTTTCCTTTTTTTTTTTTTGCTTTCCTAATCACTAGACCTACTTACCTTTACAGCAAATTGCATTAGTTCTGTCTTTTTGGTGCAGTTCCTGATGGAGATTTGAGAAATGCAGTTCTGTGGTACATCCAGCATGGTGTTTGATCCTTTTATTTGTGATTATCCAGAAGAAAGCTGCTCAGCTGACATCCATGGTGGCAATGATGAGATCAGCTGCTGCATAACACTGCCTACTAACCAAATCAAAGTGGTCAGCTTTAAAATCAACAGGTTAAGAATTTGGCAGGTTGCTTTTCTTATAAGTATTTCACTGACTTTGTATCTACATTCACTTCCTCTTCATGAAAAATAAGGTTGGAAGGTCTGGGGAGAAGGGGATGATGTGTTTTAAATCTCTTCCACTTGCCCATATTCCCCTCCAAACCTTTTCTGAAACATATTCCCTTGGCAGCCTTTACAGCAGTGAAATATCTCACTTTACTCTGCCATTTTCTTCCTTTCCTAGCATTCCATGTCATGCTTTACCTGCCCCTTTCCTTTCCTTTTGGAGGTAGATTTGTCAGAGTTTTGTGTGGGAGCAAAATAACTGCTTTAGCCAGCTTTATGCTCACAAAGACTCCCCCTTCCTACCTCCCACTTGCTCCTTCCCACAGGGAAAGTGTTCTGGTAGAGATTTCAGCTGTTTTATTTGTATACTGTATAAAATGAACCTAATTGACTGATTCTGATTTAAGGCTGAACACATTAATGCTGTTTTTAGCTGCTCCCTCTGTTCACTGGCTGGAGGGTTTTTGTTTGGTTTTTTCTGTTTGTTTGTTTTTCCAGGGTGCTGCAAAGGATGGCAAAGAATACACACTGGAGCTCCAATTTGAGTACAATGACTCAGGCACATAAAACTGGATAATTTTGTACACAAAGCATGTTATTTCTCAATCCTTTTAGGAAAGGATCAGAGTAAAATGTAATCTTACAGGGCTAGTCATGCTGAGGCTGGGCCAGAAGGAACTGCAGCTCGTTTGTTGCACTGTAAGGATGTTAAGAACAGAGTCAAATTACCTGAGTCAGGAAAATGATAGTTCAGTAGTTAGGGACTGTAATTTTCTCCTGGAGAATGAGTGGAAGAGTCAAGTATGTCATTTTGAAGAAATCAGAAAGTTCTCTGGTCTTTAGACCTTTGTGTTCAGTAGCTGCTTGAAGAAAATGGTATCAGAACAGATGATGAAGGCAACCAAAGGCCAAGAAATGGTGAGCATGTGTGCTGGTATATGAATTTTATTTAATATGAGATAAAACTGCTACTCTATCACTCTTACAACCGTGCTGAGAGAAGTACCATTGAGGAAAAGCATCTTGCACATTCCAAAATTTCAGTCCAGGATTAATTGACTAAAAAGCACATCTTTGCTCAGTTTTACTGAAATAATATTTTGAATGTTAGAAGGTTTATCATCACAGCTTTAATAATATGTTTTACATTCTCTCTCCTTGACTTTTACTTTTTCTGAGTATGATAAAGGATATAGATGGTATAACTTTTTGTATGTTCTGCACTACCCTGTTACATCCATTTCTGGCTTTCAATTTTTCCCCACTTCACTTGCTTGCTCCATCTGCTGCAATGTTAGACCAAATTGAAATCTGTGACATTCACACTGAGAGAATTTTTGATTTTAAATAGAAGTGTTAATAAACTAAAAATCTGATTTATAGCTAAAATACTTCTATCTTTTGTGTGGGCCTTTCAAGATGGAAGTATGTTTAGATATTGATATTTTTAAAAATTATTTCCAGCATTAGTAATGTCTTTGTTTAACCTTGTGATATCTAAAGACTTTGTCTGCCAACTGAAAATGTCTGAAGAGGAAAAAAGAAAAGACCATGTGTGATCTTCTAGGCCCATGCTGATTAGAGTGAGCAGTGAGGCAATGAACAGCATGTTATTTCATAGCTTTAAACTGTAACGGATTCAGGAGAAAAGACCAATTTTAACCTTGGGAAAGATTGGATCTCATAGAAGGAAACTTTTAATAATTAAGATTAGCATTCATTATGTAACTAATCAGCTGGTAGTAGTTTGTACTAAAACAGAGAAATTATGAGAGAAGGGCCACTACGCCAGTTCATTTCCTACGCTGTTACTGCTGAGTGTAACTGAATACTGATTTGCTCAGCATATTTTATTACAGTACTTAGAAGAGCATTTCAGCTTATTCTAAATTTACATTTGTCAATCTGTTCCAGAGATCAAGATGCCTGAATAGATGAAAAATAGTAAGAAATCCAGCATCCACCAAAAACAGGTTAGTGAGTGAGAAATTGTCTCCAAAATGTAAAAACAGTGTGTTCTTGCTTGTGTTGTTTAGCCCAACGTCTGTTTTTTTGGTTAGGTAAACTTCTAAAAAATTTAGTAAGAACTTCTTTGGATAGGAAAAGGAGGAAAACTTGAATTTTGGGAGAAAGAAGAGGGCAAAATACACGTCTGAATTAAAAATTTTATTTTAGCTTGATGGGTTCAACAATTTGCTTCATTTTATTTGCTTATTGCAAGTGTTTCTGAAATTTACAGAAAGACAGAATATATTCGGAGATCAGGTGTGTATATCCATATGCACCTGCTGATATATTTTACAGACTCGTACTTAGATTCCACACTAGGATTGCTTATGCATTTGTTTTTCCTTCTAGTTGGGAATCGTACCCATTTGGAAAATTTGACATGTTACATATCCATACACAGACATTCCCATCACATAAAAGATGCAATTCCAAGTTCATTTGCAGGAATCAGTATCCGTTGCTGATGGTTCCCGAACAGCTAAATGACTAAAAGATGTTGCTCTTTCAAGTAATTTGTTGAATAAAGGGGAATAATATAAAGTGAATTAAAATAAATACCTCTATTACAGTGTGAGTGGCTGAAGAAACATATTTCTAAAAGAAAAATATTTCTAAAAACTCAATTTGAATTTAAAAAAAAGTGATGTTGCTGTGCCCTCAGAAACCATAAAACCAATCACTAACTGCTCTTCAATAAGTGAATCAATTAAATGTGTGGTGGGTTCTCTTGCCCCTTTCTTTGAAGTGCTCCGTACTTGTTACCACTGGAGATGAGATTCCAGGTTAGGTGTGGCCTTCAGCATTCACAAATAACTGGCAAATAATATTAAGAGTGACAACACTGACAACATTTTCCGACTAGAATTGCAGCTGTGCTGGAGACTGAAGGATGTGGTTTAGTGGCTTTGCTGTGGCGAAGCTTTAGCAAGGACTAAGTTCTGTGGCACTCTGGGCTTGAGGCCATTGCTCTGACCTGAACATATTTAACTTTTTTTTTTTTTTTTGGTGAGAAAAACAGCCTTGGACAGGGCAACAGAAAACCACTGAGCTTATCAGCTGTGTCCGGCTGCTGATACAAAACTCAGTGAGCTAAGAAAATTAAAGCTGATAATTAGAATAGAGCTGTTAAAGCCAGTCAAGGTATGCTCTTGTGTTAAACAGTGGCAGTATGGAATGGTATATGCCATTTTATACAGCAAATTTGAAATGGTTTAGGTCTTCATACACCAACCTATGTTTTTAGAGAATTAATATAAAATCTTAAACCATTCTTAGCTAGCTTCTAAATGCTGTGATCGCAATGTTAGGGTTCTTAAGGATTTCCTCTGCTATTTCTCTATTTTTCTTTCGAGCAAGATGCTTGAAAAATGTATTAAGAGTTTATCTTTTGTACATTCTCATTTGAAAAAGTGTTGAGTTGGGTCTTTATAATTTTGGCATTAGCATCCCCAGGAGTCTTACAAATCTTTGCTGTGAGTTTGAGAAAAGGTTAACTGATGCTGTTGAAAGACTCTGGAAATTTATACCAAATATTTCCTGCTGACTCATGAGAAGAAAAATGTAACTTCTATTTTGTTTCTTATCCTGTAGAGAGTACATGATAGTACTAGATGAGCATAACAGCCTGAAAATTCTTGTCTGAATACACAATCTAGCACAGCAGTAGGATTTTAGAATGAAGAAGCATAGATGGACTTTGCAGATAGTGAGGCTGTGATGTAGAAGTGCCTGCACCTAAGCAATTCTGCTGTTATGTCTTTTAGAAATCTTGAAACGGGCATGAAATAACTTCTACAGAGATAATATATGCAAAACCTGGTTCCAGCTTCCTAATGCCTTGATGTTAGTTATTGCAGCATGATTACCACAGCTTCATGATAGACACTTTTATTAGATTTTCAGGACATTTACTTTACAAACATATATCAAGAACAAAAATCAGTGCCATAGATTTTCTTAATACAACACAAAACTGCAGATACAGGCAACGGAATAGTATAATTTGCCTGCTTATACCTGCCAGATGATACAGCATTCAGAATCTTCAGACAGTAGTTGGCAGCCTTTAGGAAAAGTAGTGTTGAAAGGTAACATTTATGCAGTTGTTATGGTTAAAGAATGTGTGATTAACAGAAGTCAATCTAATTCAGAAGGCCTATTAGGCAGTTAAAGCACCTGCATATATGTCCTTGTGGTCACTATAATGCCAAATAACATCGATGCTGGCACATTTGGAACTGTTCAATCCACACGTACAGTACATTGTAATAAGCCTTAGAGCAGAAACAACTGTTCTTGCGTTCTATTCCAGCAGAAAAAAAAATTCTGTTCTCTCTGAAATATCTCAAAGAGATCAACCTGAACAGTATGTGAGGTTTTCTAGCTTATGTTTACTGAAATCTAACCTATGATTATTGAAATGCATATGCCCTTCTAACTGTTTATTTGTTCCACTGCATGTAGTTAATCTGGGTTCTATCTCAAGGAAAAGATTTTTAGTTAGGCCAAATGAAGATGACTGTGTATTTGAGAAAATAAGAGAAGAGGACCGTAATAATTTATTTTAGATACTGTCTTTCAAAATGAATTGTCTGAAAATAATAAACCCATTGTTGAAGTCCTGAATTATAAAGCAAAAAAAACCCCAAAAACCTTCAGTGTAATTCCTTGACTGTGCACTGTTCTTTAGAGTTTCTACAACTCTAGTTACTAATGAAAATGGGCGCTGAGACTCTGCTTTTTTGTTTTGTTTTGTTTTTTTTCCCCCAGACACTGGTCAAAGAGAAAGGGGAGGGTTGACAGGAAAAGGTGCTACTCTATTAGCAGGGAAAAAGTATTTACGTATCAGTTTGTAATGTTTCTGTGAGTGTCTGTAATTGGTGTGATGGTTGAGCAGGCTATTGCCTCCTAGGCATTGTCTGGGAAAGGCACGCATTTCCTCTGATCCTTCCAAGCAGACCAGACTGTTGTGGTTCACTTATTGACCTGCTGAAGTATCATCCATCCAAAAAAAAAAGCTACACTAATACTTTGGGTGCAGTCAAATTACTTCAGCCCTCACCCTTTCTCCCCTCTCACCCCAGCCCCCATTCACTTTTACTCAGAGAACCTTGGTGGTGAAAGCGAGGTGGGAATAGAGGCGCTGTACTTTTGCCTGAATTTTTAGCTTGCTGATTTTTGTGGTGTTGTAGGGATAGCACACGTAGTACCGTCAAAACTGCAGAATTAGAGAATCAGTGAGGTTGGAAAAGACCTCTGAGATCGAGTCCAACCTCTGCCGGAACACCACCCTATCAACCACACCATGGTCCAGTCTTTAAGTCCTTAAACACCTCCAGGGCTGGAGACTCTCCCACCTCCCTAAACAGTGACTAATCGCCCTTTCTGTGAAGAAATTCCTCCTAATGTCCAACCCCAACTACCCCTGGCACAGCTTGGGGCGATGTTTTCTCGTCCTGTCACTTGTTGCCTGGGAGAAGAGCCCGACCCCCACCTGGCTGCAGCCTCCTTTCAGGGAGTTATACAGAGCAAGCAATATAATCACCCCGAGCCTCCTTTGCTCCACGCTAAACACCTCCAGCTCCCTCAGCTGCTCCTCACAGGACAATCGCTGCCCTGGTCCTGCTGGCCACGCTGTTCCTGATTTCCTGCCTCTCGGCGGGCCGGCACCGCGGCTCTGTCCGGTCCCTCTGCCCCTGCCAAAGGGCGCCGTGAGGGGCCGGACGGTCACGGATGGCGNCGGGAGCCGGAAAGGTGGAGCGCTGTGATGCCGTTTGGTGGGAGAACAGCGGGAGCAGCGCCAGCCTTCACGGGAGGGGAGGGAAACGGGGACGGGGATGGGAACGCGGCCGCCCTGCTGACACGGCGTTGGTGAGTGTGCGGCTTTGAACCTGCTTTCCGGGAGAAAACAGGTGAAACTGAAACACGTATTTTAACCTGCTCTCATAACTGTCTTTGATGAAGCAATTACTGTTTTTAGGAGAAATTGAGTAGTTACGTTTTTTATTTTCGAGACCATCCTAAAGCTGCTGCACGTTGTTATTGTGGTGAAAAGGTGGGGATAACACCTGAATTGTTGACAGGATAGGGAAGTAACTAGAGACAAACTATGGTGGGTAATATTGAATCGAAAATCCATCACATATGAGTATAAGAGGATATAAAATTAGTTCTTTGAAGATCAGTCTTGAGACCAGTCTGATTAAATAGTTAATAGAGGTCTTGATGTAGTAATTAAAACTTTGCTGTCTTAATTTGGTAGTGATGAAGAGTTGGGAGGCATTGGCAATATAGAAGAGGGTTATAGTACTATACAGAAAGAAGTGGGTGATCCTGAGAGCTAGGGTATGAAGTAAGTAAAATAACAATTTAAAGAATTAGGGTTTACAACCTAGGGTTGTAACCTTGCAAGCAAAAAATTTGTTCAAGAAATTCTTACCAGTTGAAACCAAAGAATGTTAGGTAGTTACAAGGTATTGAATTGTGGAAAAAGTAAATGCTGACTACAGTGATCCAGTTAAAGGAGTTACCATTATCCATGAATAGAACTCTAGAGTTCTTTGTATAATGTTAATCATTCTCAGTTAAAAAGTGGAACAGAAACAGGAAGATTTGCTGAGGTCAAGCAGGGAAATTAGGAGTCTGTTGGAAGAGGCATTTGGCTTTTTTTAATTTTGCAGAATAATTTAAATTTTGCTTTTTATTTAACTGTCAAGGTAAATACCATGAAGTGAATAAATTGTGCTAAAGGATGATGTTAATACATGAATAATTTAACACAGATTTTAAGATTAATAATACATGAAAATTTCTAAGCATGAGAGAGCACTGATATTCAGGACCAGCCTTCCAAAAGGTCAAGGAAGAGCAGAAACCGAACACTTATTAGATGGAATGTGACTGGTTTGTAAAAATAATGTTTTTGTTTGCTGCAGCAGAGTCCCGAATTTAGTGTTACTGTAAACTATAGATCAGTTTTTCTTTTTTGTTTGTTTGTGAAATAGATTATGAGCAAGAACTTGTTAAATTGTTTTCTAGAAGAAAAATATTTATAGTAATGTTTGCAGTCTGAATAGTAGGTTGGTTATACTCAAGAAATGACAATGGCTAATTGCTGTCTTTTTTGTGTTGAAGAAAAGGTGTGAAGAGTAAGCCGGGATGAGTTGAAGGTTGAAGTGTAGTATGTGCAACTGCTGTCTTCTTACCAGAGCAGTGTGAGTTTGCAAGAGGGTACTCTAAAACTCAGTTCTGGTCTGTAATCAGCAACACGTTTCCTCTCAGCAGGTTTTGGTGTCCTGTAGTTAAAGTTGTCTCATCAGCGAGAGCTAAGGATTTGAAGCAGTGCTTTAGGTTGACTGTATTATCTCACCTCACATTCTTTTGAACTTAATGTTTTGAACTTAATGTTTGAGCACATGTGGCCTTGAAGTCCTCATCTGCAGCTCAGGACCTGAGATACTTGGCTGTCCATGGAGTGAACTACTACTAGAGGCTCTTCTAGGGATTTGGGTATGCTGGAATTTTGACAGCTGCCGCTATTTTCTTTTGATCAGTCTGTCAGTTAATGTCCTCCCACATGATCTCAGGTTGTGGATGTTCCACTTCCAGACAGATCAGTTGATAAGCACATGAGATATTTTATAAGACATTGGTTTATATGTGTTATGTGAAATACATGATTCCTGAAGCATTGAGCTTTCTGGAGAGACCATCCATAGAATGCTGTTAGAGTAGGTGACAGGCCTGTCCTGAGTGCAAGGGCTTGTTCCACCAAATTTCCATTGTGAGTGTTTTATTGTGTTTCTAAGTCAAGAGCACAAATACTGAGATGGTCAGTTTTGTTGTGGTTTGCTTTGCTATTTAAAGATGATACTTACTAAATATGTGGAAAAAAAGGTTTTCTCTTGTGCGGTCCCTCACTGCAGCCTTGTCTGTACTTACAGGACTTAGATTCTGGCTTTCATTCACGTATCAACACCACTTTTCCAAGTGGCATTTGTTCTTTTACTTTATCAATAAAATTTCAGTTGGCTGAGTGGAACAGAGCAGCTTAAACGCCAGTTTGGTCAGTCAGCAAATTTCTGACATCCAGCTAATGCAGCTACATCAGCTGAATTTTATAATATAAACTCGAAGGCATAAATCCTGTAATGCTCACTGAGGATATTCTTTCAACTTGCTCAAGAACTCTTAGAGTGTCTGACCAGCAATAGTGGATGGTGACAGAAAAAGGGCAGCAGCACATTTCAGGAAAGGCTTCTGGTGTATGGGCTTCCCATGGATGGTGTAAAATGCTTGTCTGTCTTCTTCACCTCGGTGATTTTTATCCACAGAAGAATATGCCTGTGTGTGTTACATGTTAGGGGCTGAGATTGGGTACATCTTCACAGAGCTTGCTACATCCAAGGCTCATCAGCTTTTACTCAGGGTTACTGAGTAGGGTTGTAGATACAGGTGATGTGGATCTTCAGGAAGCATTAAAACAAAGTACCATACCAGAGGCTTTTGAGGAGACTGGATGCTTATAGCATCAA
This sequence comes from Ifrita kowaldi, assembly GCA_013398055.1. Classification (NCBI taxonomy): domain Eukaryota; kingdom Metazoa; phylum Chordata; class Aves; order Passeriformes; family Cinclosomatidae; genus Ifrita; species Ifrita kowaldi. Next base: position 55,102 of record VZRS01006134.1, read on the forward strand.
TGAAATTTCTTACATGCAGAAATGATTGGGTTGAAAAATTATAAAGAAGGCAAAAGGAAATTGCCAAAAAAAAGGAAGGAGGCAGAAAGGTGACACATGAGCTTCAGTGTGCATAAAGTAAGATGATGTCTTGGGTAGACTAATCTAAACCATGCTCAAGTGGTTGTGAACTCACAATTGGCAGCCACCAATCAAGAGAAAGTGCTTGGAGTAACCACTGAATGTCCCCTGGAAACCTAGGCTCAGTGTGCTGTGGCGGCCAGAGAACCAGGAAAATGGTGACTGTCCTCAGAGAGGTGGTGAGAAGAAGAGAGAGGGGACCATTTTTCTGCTGCAGCTGGTGCACCCACATCTGGGGTAGTGTGTGTGGGTGGGTGTGGTTCTAGTCTCTGCATTGGAGGAGGGATACAGTGGGATAGGGAAGGGCAACTGAAAGGGACAGAGGGATCAGCTTCCTTAAGAGGAAAGACTGGAAAGTCAGGATTGTTCACAGAAGAGATTGCTGGGGCATGACCAAGACTTACACCATGAAAGCAGTGAATAAAGTGAGAGTTATTCATCCACTCTTGAGGCATTGAAATGGGAGTTGCTTGCTGGGGCTGTTGGGAGGGTGGTTTCAGATGGATACAGGGAAGGATGACAGGGCCATCACAAGGATGATAGGGCTACTGTGATGGCAGTGTGAGCAGGTTTAGGAAGGGGTTAGAAAGTGGACAAGAAGTCTGTTGAGGGGCTGCTAAAAGAGCTGCTCAGGGAGGTCCATGATGTACTGTAGTGGCTGCTGGGGTGTGTGTGGAGAATGGACTGCAGGAAGCAGCGAGGCTCGTGTGCTCTCCCAAAGGGGGATCTCTGATGGCAGCTGTTGAAAGCAGGACACTGGGTGAGTAGGATCAGTCTGATCCAGGACACCAGTTTTAGTGAACTTATGATCAGTAAGACTGGAATAATTGTAGTTCTGGCTTCTGAACTGTTAGAATTTGCATGTCAAGCCTAGAAAAGGCAGTGAGCAACAAGGTGATAGTGTTTGCCAGGACATGGGTAGTAAAGATAGGGTCAGCTATGAAAAGCTGCAGAAGAACCGTATAAAACTGAGTAACTGGATAATGCAACGCACTGGCACATGAATTCAGTGTAGGTAGAGGGATTCAGATAGCATAAAGAGAGTCCTAAATTCCCATGTGAAATACTGGGCTCTCAGTAATGAGCAGTATTTTGTATTTAAGATTAGTGGTTCAATGAAAATGTAACAACAGTGTTAAGCAGCAGTGAAAAAGATAAAACGAACAGTAAATATTACTGAGAAACAAGTAAAGAACAAAGAATACTGTCATACCACTGCATTAATCCATGGTTCACCCTGAACATCCTGATTGAGTCACTCCTGCTGTCTCCCAGCTTGGAAAACAGAGTAAAAATGAGTGAGATTCAGAGAACCAAAACAAAAATGGTCATGGACACAGACCCCCTTCCAAATGAGGAATGAGCAAGAAAGCTGGACTTCAAAATTCATCCTGGAAAGGGATATCTGAGGAGGCTGATGAAGGCCTGTAGAATCATGAGAGGCAGGAAAAGAATGGGCAGAGGTGCACTGTCTGTTCTTCCCACGGCAGAGCTGGGGGTCCACCAGGGAAGCTACCAAGCCCCTGATTCAGCAAGATCAAAAGATGTTGTTCTTCACAGGTAGCTGAGTTGGAGAACTTACCAGAGTAGTTGTGGGTATTAGAAGTATTTGTGTTGAAGAGGAGAAAGAGCAGATTCAGATGTGAAGGCAGTGCCAAATATGTAGAAACCCCATCCCTTTTGAATAGAGGAAGCAGTATTATATATGCTTGCACTAGTCTATGTTCTTTCTGGCTTTTCCTTTTGGCCACCATTTGAAAAATTATACTAGGCCTAAATGGATCTTTGTTGTGATCTACTGTGGCTACTTTTGTGTTGGGTTCTTACTCACAAAAGTAATAATTGACATGGACTTATTTTTAGTTTCTCTTCATCCTTTCTCAAATAGAACTTGTCAAACCTCTTTAAAGAAACATGGGTATTTCCTGTTCATTGGCTGGACACCAAGTTTCATGTTGAATATTGAGTCTTTTACAGGCAAGTTACTGGTATTTACTAAGTTTTCTAAAGGCAGTTTCCCTTGTATATGTGATGTCTTTTGTTCCACACTCAGCAGGATAAATTGATGCAATCGATAAACATCAGTTGAGCTACTTCACTCTCAAGTTCTTTTCAATCATCTTTCATTGCATTTTGGTCAGTTCCAGTCCCTGTGCAGATCAGGAGCTTGAGGCTGGCCTCCCCGATTCTCCTCAGACTTGCCTGTTGTCCTGGGAGCACTTAGGCTGCTGGTTTACTCCTTTCAGTCCCTTGAGACAGTGTTGGGCAGACACTAGTACTCCATGTTTGCCTACATGGAGGATTTTTTTGAGCTTAAGCATGGTAAAGTAACTATGCAAAAGTAGTATCACTGTGTATATATTAATTAGAAATACAACCTTAATAGTATTACCATTTCATCTTACTGTGTCACGTAACATGATCCACCATGATACAATTAAGTTTTTAGTCATGCTATGTTGATAGATATTTAGAATATTTGAAAGAGTAAATATATCAGTTTACTATTTGTCTTTGATAAACTGGTTTAATGATTTACTGTGTGAACATGAAAATTCTGAGCAGAAATATGTGTATCCAGCAGTTGTAGTAAGAGTTGCATATTTGACAGTGTTAGTTGTCTTACCATCAGAATATTGATATAACTACATCGTTGGTATAAAATAATGAACTCCAGTGAACAAGCAGAGCAATATATTTTTTCAAAGGTAAAGTCAAGCATACAGTTATATATAAATGACTTACAAATTCAGGAGACATCTGCTTTCAAAAGTGACCTGCTTGTGTTCACTAGCCACTAAACCAGATTTGATGTTGCACACTAAGGCCATGTCATCAAGGTTATGTATAACTAAGGGCATAGAAGCTGTTACATATATTATAAGGAAAAAAATGAAGAAAATATGAACTATATAATAATAAGTCATTTGGTGACAGGTTCTTAGTTTGCTTTATTACTCTTACTGAGTTCTGATTTCTGATGATTCCTGCTGGACACAGAACATTTTTCCCCATTTTAGTAAATGTGTCGTCTTAGACTTACTGTTTGTCTAGGTAAGGACTGGGCTTTTTTGGGGGGGAGGATTGTGGGGCGGTGTTTTGGATTAGTTTTGGGTGTTTTTTAAAAAACAGGCATAAATACGTACTTCTTAAATACCTTTGGTTTCAGAACTCAAGCAACATACCAAAGTCCTCATTTCACTAATAGAGGATCAAAGCTTAAATGCGAATGCTGTTTGTACTGCAAAGAAGTAGCAGTTTGGATTTCAGAATCCTTTAATAAAGTTTCATAAAACCTTATTTTCAGGCTGTTCATAATTTCCTTCCCATGAAAATAGAAAACACCACAAATGTAGAAAAAGTGGTCTGTGTGAGTCCAGGCTTACACACCACACCAGTACCTAAAAAGAACCTACAAGAAAGCTGGAGAGGGGCTTTTTACAAGGGCATGAATGATAGGACAAGTGGGAATGGCTTTAAACTGACAGAGGGCAGGTTTAGATTGGATGTAAGGATGAAATTCTTCCCTATGAGGGTGAAGAAAAACTGGAACGAATTACTCAGAGAAGCCATGGATGCCCCATCCCTGGGAGTGTTCAAGGCCAGGCTGGATGGGGCTTTGAGCAGCCTGGTTTAGTGCTGTCTAAGGTGTCCCTGTCCATGGCAAGGGGCTTGGACGAGATGACCTTTTAAGGCCCCTCCCAACTAAAACCATTCTATGATTCTGTGCGTCCCTCCCGTCGGACAGGAATTCATCAGTCCACGTGGTGGCAGTGTCCATCCAGACTCCAGTGCTGTTCCTGCCTGGGCAGCCTGCAGCCAGCTGGAGCTATCCCTTGTTCCTCTGTCAGTGTTGTCTTCTTTTCCAGAAGACTGCTCCTAGTCTGCAGCAAATTTGAACACAAGCACTTAAATTAAGACTGGGAAAAATTCTCTCTACTCTGTTAAAAACCAGACAAATAAACCAGCAACAAAACAATATGTAGCAACCTTTAATTTGACCAGCATAGACCCTACATGTTCCCAGCAGAAACAAAAAAGGAATTAGAGTAGAGGTTTCTGAAGAGGTTGATAATTATGACTGATATGATTCAATAACTTTATGTAAAAACAGATGTATTCAAACTGGCCACAAAGATCAGAGAAGTACTGCAGTTATATACTGGTTTAATTGAGCCATTTGTGGGTAATTAAAGTTACAGAGTATTTGAAGAAATCTGTAAATTGTCTTTTTTTCCTAAATAGTTCCTGTGCAGAAGATGAAAGATGAGCAATGTTCAAAAATACTTAGGTGTATATTTAATAGAAATTAAATGTGCTGAAACATGTAATGCAACTGAATTAACAGTTAAGTTTAGCAAGGATAAAATGTTTGTGAATCTGCTTGTTGATAAAGGTGTTTTAAAAGAATGATCTCTTTCTTACTGTTCCCTTGTTTTGTGTGCATAAATACACAAAGCTTGTACTGTTTTATCTGGGGAAGCATTCTGCAACCCTGGATTGGCATTTGAGGTCTTGTATATTTTTTATCTTGTAGTGTTGGCACACTGGGCAATAATGAGCAAAGCTCCCCGTGTCCCAGTGCCATCATCTGCTGATCCCTAAGAGCAGTAATAGTTGTTAAAACTTTTTCATAAAGCTCTTTGCAGCCTGTACTTTGTAAAGTAGTGCATACTTTGTACATGCAGTGCACCAGAGTTGCTACTCACAGGATGGTCCTGACATAAAGAGAACATTACCTGTGTGTCTCATGTCTGCATAAGGGAATGGGAATGTTTAAAAACAAATGGCATAAATAATGTTATTCTATGATCACCTACTGATGTGGCTGACTAGGGACATGAGAGGGGATGAAGGTGTTACAATCCTGCTGTGATACCTCAAATCCAGGAACTGTTGAAAAAATAGCTAAAGTTAGAAAGGGAAAATGCTGCAAAATATAGTGGTGTGTAAAATAGGCATCATGCTGTACTTAATCTGAGGTGCTGCCTTTAGCAGCAGTTCCGTATTAGTGGAGCCATAAAACTCTGTTCCAGTTGTACTGAAAAGATAAACGTTTCTAATAGAAAATACAGAACCTTAAGTGGATTGTGATGTACATACTGGGGTTCTTTCCTAAATGGAAATTAGTTGATCACATTATTTTTTTACTAAATATAATACTTATTCAGTTAAATGACTTCTCAGTAACTAAACATAAAGCTCACATAAATGCACATGTGCATGAAAACTTAGCAAGGAATTTCTCCCTCAGCATTTTAAGCAAAGTACTGGAATGTTTTTCATTCACTTAAATAATGAAGAGGAGGAGCTCTGCAAGCCACTGCCACTGAAGTGCTCTCAAAGTGCATTACAGAAAGAGGATGCTGTTTACCACAAGGGAGTTGACAAATGCAAATTTGTCAAGTAATGCGTATCGTGTGTTTGCTGGTGTAGAAGGTTACTATTTCTTGGTTTTGTTTCAGTTTCCATTTCTTGGTGGTGGCAGTTTCTCTATTGGTGATCTTACTGATGCCTAGGTTCTAAATCTAAGTGTGTATTAATAGTGAGAAATCCCAAGGATCGAGCAATCTGATACTGTTCTGCTGTACTGATGTGTTGTTTTACAATAGGGACACTTAGTTCAGTTTTCCTGAATGTGCTGGGAAATACTGTAGTTCTGCAGAACTGATACGTCCTATGCAGCAGTGACTGGGTGATTAATCCCAATTTGGCAGGTTAATTAATACTTTTGTAGTGGAGGGATGGGTCCCATGGGTGATTCTGTCTCACATGTGGAGCCATTCTCTCCTGTTCCTGGGGCTATTTGGTAGCTGTTGAACCTAATGAGAAAGCAGAGACAAAAGCATATATTTTCTGTGAAATAAAACTCTGCAGAGTTAACACAAATTTTAGGACTAGTTTAAGAAGGGACAGAACTTGCATTTAGCTCTGTGGTTTGAATTTTTCAAGATCACTGCAGCCTTCTGCAGGAGAGAACCTGTCCTGCAACAGATCAGTGTGTGACGCTGAGTTACCATTGTTCCCAGTACAGTGAGAGACAACTGACTCCTATTAAATAAATTATTTTTACAGAATGAATTAATATAAAATTCCTTTTGAAAACAAAACAGCTTGATTAAATTTTCTTATTCTGTACTAGCCCACATGTGTCATTGAAGAGGCTTACAGTATAATTTCTAAAATTATTAATTAAGAAGTACACTGTGTTGAGGCTATATAAATGTATAAATCCAGGGAAAATGTATTCTTATATTATGCCTTTCTAATGGGAATCCTTCTATCTTGGGAGGATGTATTTGAATTTATTTTTTTTCAAAAAACTAATTTTCTGTCAAAGTACCAAGCTATTAAAAACAAACCTTTTTTTAACAAAAATACTATTTAGCAGATACATTTTCTGTAGATAGTGATGCATTTTTACAAGCAGTCATTCAATTCAGTCTTTAAAAATTAGATTTATTTAACTGGTAGTAGTAATTTTTAGTGATGTTCAGGATGGTCATTTTGCAATATTTTGTGTCTTGTTACTAATGCAGATCCATTTGTCCTAATTGGTGCCTGGGAAATCAGTCCTTACTGGTAGTGTACCAGCTTATGGACAGGTTCAGAGTTGTTACCTGATTCACCTTTCAGATGCAATTTAAAGGGAATGGCTAATGTTGTTTTGTTTCTAAATTTTACTCCTAAATCTGTTGTATTAGACAGTCATTGAAGCAATAAGCTTTTTGATAATGTGGGCAGAAATGTAACCACCATTGGTTTAATCAAAAATTGTTAATTAAGTTGACTTGCAATTTTTTATGAGTTTTGTTAAACAGGAAATTTTGCTAAGTTGGGTTAATTTTGAGGCAAGGACATGTCGTTTGGGGACTGACATTTTAAAGATGGTGCATAGTTCAGCTTTGTATGCAGCTTGTATTTGGCATAGGTTAGCTAGCCATATGTGAAATAGTAGAAAAAATCTTTTTTAATCACAAAGATAAATCAAACCAGATGGTCCAGATTTTTTTTTTTTGTGAATGCATTTGCTTAGTCTACAATCTTCAAGTACTGGGAAGAAGGATTTGCTTCATCTTTGTCTTTCTTACTGTGAAATACTAAGGTTTTATTTTAGTCTTCTACACATCAGTGATCAGTTCTAGAAGATTCTAGTGATAATAAATTCTGAATCAGAATTACTTCCAGTTACACTTTCTGTTAACTGCTAGTCATTGCACATTCTTTTCTGAGAAGATAAGGAGGTGACTTTTTTTTTCTTGGTATTACTAGCTAATGTTTCATCAAAGCTGGGGAATTCTGCAAGGCTTTACCAGACATACACATCTGGTGTGAAAATACAAACATTAGCTTACCTTTAACAGAGCATGCCATGCTGTTTCTCAAATAGCATCAGTCTCTTCCATATGATATTCTCATGTTGATTTATGTTAGGCCTTGTTTTATTAAGCAGGTTTAAACACTCGAGCATTGTTTTACAAGCAAATCACAATCTTTTTGTCAAGTGCGAGTAGGGGTTTGTGCTATTGATATGCTGCTACTATGGCTGGTAATTGGAGGTTTAAAATTATTTATGATCTTGCTTTAAGGAAGATTTAGTGCAGAATATAAAGGTCACAATCACATTGCAGGGAAACTGGGCCCATTTTTTTTCTCAGTGAAGACTGGACGAGCAGAGTGAAAGAAGAATTCTCATGTCATTCATGATTTGGGTGGAAAATGGGCAAGAAAATTGAAATTGCTGTCATCTGGGAATCCTAGCTTTGTAGCATCCAGGGGGTTGTAACATATTCATTGAAAATGCAAGTAATTACAGTGTCCTTTCTTGCTGTATAGGGTTATAAGGAAGTTGTTAGTGCCCTACATGGCGCCAGTCTCACACTAAGTTTTACGGTGTATCAGTGAACTGGCCACTTGCTCTTGGAGATAGTTGTGTCTTGAGCCAGTGATGTGCTATCCCATGCTTAAAAACATACTTGCAGCCTAGAGGAATGTGCTCTGCTTAAAATCATTCCTTATACAGATACCAAGACATAGAATTTATTTCTATCTCTTTCTCTTCAGCATTCAATAAAGAAAAAAAGGTTGTGCATTCCTGCACTGGAAAACTAGACAGTGTTGATATATGTAGCAGAATTAGGAAACACAGCCTAGTGAAGTTTAAATATGATTTATTAATCTCAACAGCCCCCCAATGCTAGAGCTGTTATTCATACCAGTGTGTAAACATTTTGAAATCACTTCTGTAGGTACTTTGATCTTGAATTTGATCTAAAACATAGGGGAAGAGCTATAAAATACAGACATGAACTCTCAGAAAAGGAGAGGTTTTAAATTGAATTCTTTGGCTACTGGCCATGTTTCCATTCTCCTGGCTGAATGAGTGCACTGGTGTGGAAGGATACCTTATATAGATGAGAAAATTTAAATCTGTGTATAGCAGTTTTAATAAGAGGTTCAGATAGTTCATTAGAACACTGCTACACCATGAGCCCAGAATAGAAACCCTGGGCAAGTGAAAAATACTGTTTCAAGTGATGTTTCAGTTTTTCAGTTCCCTCTCTATTCAAAGCTTATCTGGTAAAATCACTTTTCCCTCCTGTCACTTGAACTTTGTCTTGTCTCTATTGAGATTTCTTCTAAAGGATTTTTACTTGTTATATGATTTTTTTTTTTCTTTTTTACCTCCTCTCTGGGGCAATGCAAAAAGAGGACTGTTGTCCAGTCTTGTAGATGTTTTTTGCTTCTTAAAATTGCCTCATGAACAGTTTACCATTCTCTTGCTAAATCATTCTCTTTTTCCTTGTTGTTTTCAAGTAATCTTTGCTGTGTCCCATAAGCACACAGTCTCACCATACCCTCATTATTTGACTCATCCTTAAAATATTATTCTGCAAAACTGAAATCATAGTTCATCAAATACTCTATACCAAGTAATCCATGGTGAAACATTTGTCTTTCATGTCCTGATACAAAAAAGGACTTAATCCTTTATTTAACATTAAGCCAAGGAAACTACATTTATGTTTCTCCATGTTGAGGTTCTGGTCAAACCCACAGTAGCTCTGTACTTGATTTTACCATTGTCTTCCTTGTACCCACTTCCAGTTTTCAGTGGACAGTTTCACCTAATACATTCAGTTTTCTGTGTTCTGTATTGCTGTTCTTGTTTGTTCAGTAGTTTGTGTATCTCTGGCCCTGTAAAAATAATGTTCTGGAAAGGCTATTGAAAAATGTATTTCTTGCAGAATGAAGAAATTAGTATTTTTATCAAGCATTTTTAGCTGTACTGTAGTTTGTGCATTGAAGTTCAAATTCAGAGGGTGAAAATCCCATTAGAGCAGCTTTGCTTATAGCTGGTAAAAATTGCAGTTAGTGTCACTGTACCAATGGATTGAATTGTTTAGAGTTTCCCCATTTATGAAAGGTTCTTCCTTTCTGTCCCCATCTGTGGTGTTTTGCCCTTTAATATGAATACTACTACTTGTGATTCCTTACTAGTTTGAAAACTAATCACCTAAGACAGGTGGCATTTGTGGCAGAGATCTTACCAGTTTTCTCTCATAACAAAGCTTTGCTGCTCTTTCCAGAGGTGTGAGCTCTTTCCGTATCACCAGAAGGGAATGCAGCACACAAAGTTAATGTGTATTAAAAGGAAGATTTCAGAGTTGGCCTATAAGCTTGTTTGTGTTCTTGTTTGGGAACCTGAGCAGTCTGTTGAATATTAGCATTGTGCTTATTTGCCTGGTTTTATCATCGTTTCTTCACTCTTTTCCTTGCAGGTTGGTCACCTCCTCCGGAGAGAATCAGAGCAATGTCCTACGTTTTTGTGAATGACTCCTCCCAGACAAATGTGCCTCTGCTGCAGGCTTGTATTGATGGAGATTTTAACTATTCCAAACGACTCTTAGAGAGTGGTTTCGACCCAAATATTCGCGACAGCCGAGGCCGAACTGGCCTTCACCTGGCTGCAGCCAGAGGAAATGTAGACATCTGTCAGCTCTTGCATAAATTTGGTGCTGACCTACTAGCCACTGATTACCAGGGTAACACAGCCCTTCACCTCTGTGGGCATGTCGATACCATCCAGTTCCTGGTTTCTAATGGACTTAAAATTGATATTTGGTAAGTCACTTTTTACAGTGCATATTTTATAATATATTAGTCTTCTGCCACCAGAGCCTCGCATATAAATCTGCTGTTGCTGAAATGCTGTATTTGGTGCAATTCTACCTGACAAAGATACCACTTAATAAAAAAAACAAAAAGGCAGGAAAACAGTAAGAGGCCACTTTTGCTAGTCTGTGCAACAAGCAAAGCAAATGAAAATAGCTGGTGTGGGCTGCTGTATCTAATTCTGCCTCATTGATGACATTGCTGCCCTGGTTTGGCCAGACAGCCAGGTGTGGGTGGTTGGCACCAAAGAAAAAATCACATTGACTACTTTAAAAGAATTTCCTCCACCCCAGTTTCTATTGTCGTACTATATAAGACAAAGAAAATACAGTATATGTGTGTGTCAGTTCATTCCCGTACTCCTCTGGTAACAATGCTTCCTTTCAGTGTTTTTGCCCTCCCTCAAAGTCTATGACTCAGAATATTGTATATTCTTTCCTTCTGGCTTCCAGCAGCTGTCAGATGCCAGTGCTCAGATGGAAGCTCTCAAGCTGCAAAATAGCTAGCTGTTTCATTCCTGTACTGAATCACTTTGTTTGTGGAACTTTCTGCATATTCACAACGTGTGCAAAAACCAGCAGTAAAGTGAAGACCTTTGAGTACTTAAATCTGTCCCTTTTTCACCTGTCCCGCATTAATGTTTTCAACTCAGCAAAACTAGTTATTGGTAAATGGGATTATTTATGGGTTGTGGTGTGGGATTTTTTCCCCCTCATTTCAAACAGCTCTGGTGCAAATTCCTGGTCTAAAGGCAGCTCTGGACCTATTCAGTATTATTTTAATAGCAGCAGAGGGACCATCTGTATTTTATTTCATTTTTGCCTCATGTGCTAATACCCTCATGGAAAAGGAACTATTAGGAGCCAGATTGCACAATTCTTGAAATTAAGGTTAAACTTGAACATTGCCATAAATATACTGGTTTTTTGTTTTGGTTTTTTTTTGCTGTAACACCCAGAGATTCCAATTATATTGGAGTCCTAGGAATTTTGATTTTGTTAGAGGGGGGAAAAGAGTTGTGCAATTTCAAACCTAAATATACTGATTTTCTTCTATAGCCAATTGTGCTGTAACTTGGATAGACTGGAATTTATTACTGTCTGATAAAACAGAAAATAGTTCTGAGGACTTACTAAATTGTAATATGCTGAGTTGACTTGTTACAAAAATTCTATATTAAAATTTTCTTATGTCTTTTTATGGGCTTGTTCTAGCAACCACCAAGGTGCAACACCACTTGTTCTTGCCAAACGAAGGGGTGTGAATAAGGATGTGATTAGACTGCTGGAATCTTTAGAGGAGCAAGAGGTGAAAGGATTTAACAGAGGAGCTCACTCAAAGCTGGAGACAATGCAAACGGCTGAAAGCGAAAGGTATTTACCAAACAAAAAGAATTACTAGGAGAAATAATGTTTATGGCTTTTAGATGTTTGTGATTGACTTGATTGTTTATTCCTCAAAACAGATAATAGCAAATTTGGCCTGATACTTTCAGACAAAATCAAAATTGAGTGTTAAATTTTGGAAAAATTTCTTTAAACAGATCAAATGTAAGAAAAAAAGAACTTTTTCTATTGAGATTTTAATTTTATGGTAGAAATTTAAAAAAATAATTACTCATTTTCCATTACAGAGTCCCAAACACAAACATTCTACCACCTGCCAAAAAGCCAAGTGGGAAATAGTGTGAAATGCAAAATGCCAGTATCAAAGGCTAACCTGACATCCTTTTGATGATTGTGCAAAGAAGGGGTAGCAGACTTTTCATCCATCTGAACTTGAATAAAAGATTTATATGGTGCTGTATATAAAATTTGTATTGTTAGTAGTCCTGGAAAAGAGGGAGAATAAGAACTTCATGGTGGCTGAAGAGACAGTTAATGCAGAACTGAAGGTTTTGAGAAAATTGCTGACCATTTCAGGGAAAATATTGGGTTAGAGGGAAGTTACTAATGAATTCCTGAAGGTCTGGTTCTGGGTCTGTGCTTACTTAGAATTTTCTTAAATGAAAAAGCAAAAGCATTGGAAGTAGTATGTTAGTGATACCAAGAAGTGAGATACAGGCAACCTTGAGAAAAATTGGGATGGTGTAGACAAAATCCTGGTATTACAAGGAAGAGGAAACCAGTAGGAATAAATTGTGATTTTGTAGCACAAAATGCAACTCTTAATTACTGAAAGCTGTATGCCATAAAATAGAAGTTTCTCAGTGGAAAACAGACATGCAGGAGAACAGGCTTGGTGCATTAGTCAGTTCCAGGAGTTAATGCTGCCCTGAAAAATGCACTGAAGTCCTACAAAGCACAAAACATGTATTTCACTACATAAAACTCTCAGTCCTGTTGCATAAAGCAATGGTGTCTTCTCTGTCTTTTTATGCTGTTTACCCCCATTCAGAAGGGTTGTGGCTTTTTTTATATTGTCTAATGATGACCATGAGCTATGACTACTGGAACAATATATCACAAAAGACAGGGAGTTTTGTCATATAACTGTTGCTCGGTTTATGTGAAAATGTAGACAGGCTGTACTGTAAAGAGGCTGTATAGTTGGAGTTAGATCTAAGCTGAGTAAACAGAAAAGGTGAAACTAACAAAGCTGCAGAAATAATGCCCAATACTCTCAGTGAGCAGACATGAAGTTCTTATACATCAGGTGACCCCACCTGTCAGAGAGACTGTTTTAAGCCCTCAAAGAGAAAATTAATTTTATTTTCAAAATTACATGGTTATACATTATAAGAATTAGTGCATATTACCTTTCTGACTTCACTAACTTTTATTGAAAGTTTCTTGACGCACTGAAGTGCACTTAGGCTGGTTTTGTTTAAACATATGGACCAGCAGCTCAGCCCCATTTAAATTTTGATTTTTGATTTGATGGTGTCCCTTTAACAAACATAGCTTCCTTTCTGTTATTTGACCTTCATAAATGTTATATTGTTTGCTTTGGCCAGGAAGTCAGCAGCTCTCCTTGGGGACAGGCACAGAGACATAAACAGTGCACTACCCAGCTTGTTTGGGAACGTGTTTAAAATGTCTGAAATACATTATTTTTAAAGTAACAAATAGCAGATGCCTACAGGAGCCAAAGCAAATGAGCTGGTGTGCTGTTTACTTTGTAAATAAATAATGTCTTTTTACCAGTTGGCTTTTCAGACCTCCACAGTTTCACTTCTCCCTCTTCGTATTATTTTCACATTTTAGAGACGCTTAGATTAATGTCTTCTGTCCTCTGCCCTCTCAACTCCTACATTATGTATGAGCCTTTGGAGGAATAATGCTCTTTCTAAAAACAGTCTCTGACTTCAGTTTTCTGCTCCTTGTTACACGCAGTTGCTGCTGCTCTGGAAGCAGATGCCAGAGTTCTGGTCCCAAGTCAAATTTGGTTTTGCTTGCTTTGCCCTCCTGCAGGTGAGGAGCAGCCCTGCAGCCAGGAGGCAGAGCTCCCTCTGTCCCTGTCTCACACAGACATCTGTCCTTCTGCACAGCCCAGCAGGAGCTGTGGCTGTGGCACAAGCGTGTCCAAATGTGAACTCCCACCTGCTGTTGGACACAGGAGAACATCTGTCTGTGCTGTGTGGCACAAACTCTTCTGAGGACATGTTGCTGCATTACCAGTTCTTACGCAGCTGTAATTTGTAATAAGAAAAAATATCTTGAATAACATTTATTTTAATTGGCCCATATTATAAAATAGCAAAAATATTTTCTGTGTACCCTTTTTAATGAGCAGGCATGTGGTCTTTTCACTTAAATTGTATTGCACCTTTATTTAACCTCTCTGTGGTTATGTATTAACTAGTTAGTACTTACTAAGAAGTTCTGTTCCACACAAAGGGCCGTCTTTTATTAAACCCTTTGTTTTGCTTGGGAAATCATAATAAGCAAGGAAGATGACTAAATCCTGCAGCTATGGGCAAGCTAAAATAGCTTTACAGCGTGGTAAATATTTAAAAAACAAAAATACAGGCTTTTAATAGGCAATTCCTGAAATCTTGTGCATGGGATGCTGCAATACTTAAGCAAGCTGTGGGAGTTCAGGCTAATTGTTCTTCAGTGGTAGTACTTCCTGAGAAAAAATACCATATGAATAGTGTGAAGTTTTCCCATGGTGTAATCTTCGAAGAGAGATTCATGAATGAGACTTTTTTCTGATAACCATCATTTTTCAATTTATTTCTGTCATGAAGAACAGCAGCATTTCTGCAATTAGTTTTGACTTGGAAATTACTTTTCCCTGATTTTTTTTTATTTTTATTATTAATCCTATAAGAAATATCTAGGAATATGGTAACTGAAAGCAGTTAAAAGGGAGGAAAAAAAGGGTTTTATTTCTCTGCTTACATTCTGCTATTGACATCATTGAGTACGTGGTCGATTCCACCATTGCCTTTCTGTGGTTGTCAGGGCCTGATCCTGTAAATACTCATGCATGTAATTTCACTCAAGTGAGAAGTAATAAGACTGCAGATGGCCAAAATTTTAAGTGAAATCAAGCTATGAGGAAGCTTCCCTATTCTTTGTGAGATTTTTGGTAAGCAACAGATAGTTTCCTGTTTTAATTGTCAAACCAGCAAAACTGGGAGAATTACACAAGAAGCCATGCAATATTTTGAGACAATGTACATCTTTTCTAAAGGTGATCCATTGTCAAGAAGACTGCCTCACTCAGATTTTATATTTGTTTTTCATTTAAAAGTGAGAATTCCAGTCCCTAATATATAGTCTGACAATTTAAGGGGGCCTGATGGATTGGTAGTGGAAACATCATTGTGGAAACATTGAAACATCATTTTTTAATGAAAACACCATATGGCAGAAAACACAGCAATGCCAACTAGTTCAGAAAGTTTCTGAACTTCTTGTTATCCAAATGTATTGTTTTCTGTAATTTTTTTTATGCTAGAGAAGAGGCATGTAACAAAGACATCAGGAGAGTAGTAATGGTTACTGCAGAATTCAGCATCTAAATTAATATTGGATAAAGTTTCCATTTTATTCATCAGAGTTTATTTTTATCATTATTTGTTTTAACAACAAATAATGTGTGCCCCTTGAGGTCTTAACATATGCTTCCTTATATTTTACTAAACCATATTTAGTAGGAATTATGGGGACTGACCTTTGAAGGCTTCTGGGTAGCAGGCCTGAAAATTCAGTGCAGTTGTACATAAACAAATATCATTTTCTTTGCACAGGTTAATACAATGTCCTTTCAGCTAAAATAAATTTAGAATTAGGAGTGTTTTCCTGATCTGATTTGTCTTGATTTAGGAGAAGCAATGCTATAAATCAGTAGGGGGGAGGTTAATTTTTAATTTAGAATGTTTCAGTTGCCCTTAGTAGGATCACTGTCATACTTACAGGTGCATTCTTTTGCTCTGATGTATTTTTAACTTTAATCCTTTGTAGTGCAATGGAAAGCCATTCCCTTCTTAATCCAAACCTTCAGCAAGGTGAAGGAGTTCTTTCCAGTTTCCGCACAACATGGCAAGAGTTTGTGGAAGACCTGGGCTTCTGGAGGGTGCTGCTCCTCATCATTGTCATCGCTCTTCTGTCCCTTGGAATAGCATATTATGTTAGTGGGGTGCTTCCTTTTGTAGAAAACCAGCCTGAACTGGTGCACTGAAGCAAATGCAAAGAAGTACAGTGTCCTTTTCCCTGTTCTAATCTAATCTTATTTTGAGCTTCTTGGAATTACTCTCTTGGTGCAGACAGTGGCAGCTGTATATACTGTTTGCCTTTTGTACTTACTATTAACCCCTTTGAAAGAGGGATTAACTAATTTCAAGTAAAACACTAAATTCTAAAGCATTCCTAAGCTACCTCTGACTTACGTTGACTTGCAAGCAAGATGTGAAGATACTCCTCTCTGATAAAATATTGTGATTAGAAAAGGCCTTTCATTATGAATATTAAATTCCTGCGTATGAAAAATATATCCTAGTACAGAACCAAATTTGATTTATTTTTCCTATGAAGAGAGGTAAATCTATTGTTGGATTTTTTTGTATGTGCTTCAGTTGAAAGAAAAATACTCTTAAAAGTCCTCCTCTAGAAATCGAAGTAGTGTAATAACACATTCTGGTATATAGACAGTGATAAGCTGTGACTCCATAGTTATTTTAATGCCTCTCCATAGTTTCATATCTGCTAGTTTATAAAAAGAATGAGAAATAGTTCAAATTTTCCTATGTCTCTGATGTACAGATCACTCCTTTATTTATTAGGTTATTAGGTGTAGTGTGTCTTCCCCAGATGAATTTAATGTTGTTAATACCTGCCTGAAGTAAATTTTGTATAATAAAACTGTTTGTTGTGCTTTGGAAGAAGCCTTGGGCTGAAAATTTTGCATTTTTGTTGTAATGTTGCTAAGCAAACCTTTCTTTGTAAGGGTAATTAAAGAGTGATTTAGGTGTTCTGCCATGTATATAATAATTCTGTGAGGTCATTGTGAAAAATGTTATGAAGGGTAACTTTTTCTTCCTCCTATAAGGATCAGACTGAACCATATAATTGTGTTTTCATGTTTGTGGAGAGAACTCGATTGAATAGAATTCCTTTCTAGAATTGTTTTCCATTTCAGTTCCTTTCAGATAGAACCTACAGGCTTATGAATTATTTTCTGAGTATGGAAAATAAAAGTATTTAAAATACTAAGATTTAGGAGCATTGTATGAAATTAAATCTTGATCCATTCTGTACTTTGAAACCCTTTGTTGTAAATAATCTAGGGATACAAATCCATTAGATATTCCTTTATGAAGGCTAGAAAGGTATTGCATAGTAAGTTGGAGGTTTTCAAAGAAAGTGTATTGTCTCCCCATGCTCATTAGACATCTAATTCTCTTTGTTGCCATTGCCTTGAAAATCCCAAACAAAATGAATTCTGTGAGCCTAAGGAATCAGTTTTTATTTTTTTAATTAGCCACTCCTCAGTTTTTGCTAAATAACATAAAACATTTATTGTACATTTAAATGTAACCTACGTTGTTCTGTTCTGGTACCATGTATGTTTTTCTTTCTTGTTTATTGGTTTGAATGAAGGGGGTGGTTGTCTTTGTTTTGATGTGTGACATGGGTTTCGCTGCAGCTGGGTCCCATTCTAAATTGCATCTGAATAAATCTTGATCTCAATTCTTCAGTTAGAGTTTAATGACAGAATACATTTTTGGCAGAAAACATCTTAAAAAAAACCCAAATGAAAGCATATTCCTCTTCTGAGTATTTGTTATGGTACCATTGTTCATGAACAGATAAATATAAACTCATCATATACCTGAATTACATTTACTTGTCTAAATAAGTACATTTCTGTTAATAATACCATGCATCTTGATTAATGACATTGTCTTTCAGTATGTATTATCTGCATAATTTGTAATTGTATTCTCAGTATGGGTGAATGACACAAATAAATACATGTAGTCAATATGTTTTGGTTTATTATTACATTAGTGCAGCAGTAACAATGCTACCCCATTTTACTGAGTTTGATGTATATGATAATGAGTATTTCAGAAGTGGGGAGGTTCCCTACACAAGAAATGGCAACCATGCAGTTGCTGTAAATGAGGTTTTAGAGCACAGTTTCTTTAGATTTGCCCGTTTTATTTTCAGTATTGGTGCTGAATTAAAATTGCTGGCTGGCTGTCTCTCTTCTCTGAGACTTCAGTTGTTGAACATGTGGTCTAGAGGCCTCTCAAAATGTAAGATTACCTATGAGGGGGTACAAAACATAACCAAGAAAACCAAGCTGTAGCCTTTCCTATTTTGCTGCATACCTAAGCACACATACAGGAACTACACATTAAAAATGTTTGAAAAATTTTATTTCAAATTAAGATATTTCACGTTTTAAACCAGAAAGAAATCCAAAGTACTATTTGAACTTCACTGTGTAATGAGTATTGCTCATTGAAATAAGGACATGATAAATGTCTGATAAAAGTGGAGTTTGTTCTGTATATACCTCTGTTATTGAAAAAGGTCTGCTGTGCCTTTCACTATCTCTACAAACACTAATGTCTTCCTTTTCAAGGGCTTCTTCTAAAGAGTGAATTACCTCCTGTAACTTCAGCTTACTTGTCTTAGGGGGTTTTACTATTTCAGTGTAAAGACTTTTTTAGATCTTGGGTTGTCTGTAAGGAAGATTTCTTTTATTTATTATTGCAGTGGTGTCTTGGTACCTTGATCCAGGTACTTGCTTTTGTGCCAGGCAACACAAAATTCAGCTGAAGTACTTAAATATGATTAAGATAACAGGTGCATCATACTATCCTGCAAGTGCAGGTACAGAATTATCCCTGCTGTCACCAGAAATTAATTTCACAATGTTAATACAGATTCAAGATTAGTCACTCTTCAAATCCAAGACAGATTGTTGTCTCAAGCTGTTCTTAGGCTAATGAGCTAAAATGGAATAAGGAATTGAGAGGGACAACAAACATGGAGGTCTGAAGTGATTTCTTTTTCCAGTGATGTGGAACAACTTGGTGGACAAGACAGCAGAAGGTAAACTGGAGTGTAAAAAGGATAGACACGGGCTCCTCTGCAGTGGGCTGTCCTGGTGCTCCCATTTATCCCATGGCAAGATCACACCCATCTTACCTCATAGTAACTTGTTCATGTGCCATATCTCTTTATCTTCAAGGGCTCTGTTTTCACTCATATTGGTAATTTCATTGTAGAAGGGAATGTTCTATTGGGTGACTGTCATGAGTAGGTACTGTTTCTGGCTGCCACAGTACAACAGGTACTTAATTACTGGACATGATCTGGCACTGTGGGGCTTTTCATCATGAAAAGCTCCTATGAGAGAAAGAACATGGTTTCACTTTGAAATATTGAAACATAAGATCTAGGTAGTTCCTGGGTCTGCAGCTGATGTGGAGTTTGATTTTACCATGAGTCAATGAATATCTAAGGCTGTTTTTAATAACTTAAATAAGTAAAAATTATCAGCTCTGGCTAGTTAGCTAAGTAGCTCCTTTTCTAGTCAAAATATATTTGGTCATAATTACTTAGAGAAATGCAAATTAAGTAATTTATTCAGAAGTACAAATTGCAAGTGATGACTTCCCTGAAAACTCAAAAAAGGGTAGTATTGTCTGGTGCATTATTCAGGATTTATAAAAATGTCTAGCATATATTTAAATGTTACCCAAAGTTGATGTTTAACTGAACAGATCGTTTCCTCAGCTGACACACAAATTAACTGGTTTCTGAAGTTGTTCCTATTTCTGAAGTCAGCTCTTTATTAAATTCATATTGGAATTGGTAGTTAAAATCAGTCTTCAATGATGTGAGAATTAGGTCAGAATGCTTTTCCTTCATTCATTGTTCTTTTTTTTACATTTTGACCTTAATCTTTGTAGACTGGTTATTTGTGATACGCTCTGTAAAATTTCCTCAGTGATCCAAAGTGTTACAGAAAATGTTGCCAGTTGTTCCTGCACTTTTCATCTGTGGTGTTGGAGCTTTAGAAGAATTCAAATGTCATTGCACAGTTTCATAACCTGCAGTTCTCTGTGAACTCTCTAACTGCTGAAATACTGTTGAATCATGAATCCTGAGTCTGTATTAATATTATTAAATTCATTTCTGGTGACAACAGAGATAATTCTGGACATGCACTCACAGAGTATTATGATGTGCCTGTTATCTTAATCATATTTAAGTACTTCAGCTGAATTTTGTGTTGCCTG
Organism: Ifrita kowaldi; assembly: GCA_013398055.1. Lineage (NCBI taxonomy): Eukaryota > Metazoa > Chordata > Aves > Passeriformes > Cinclosomatidae > Ifrita > Ifrita kowaldi. The sequence continues at coordinate 75,107 of VZRS01006134.1, forward strand.
GCATTTTTTATACTGCTCTAACAAATGCTTCAAGGGGAGAAGGCTTTTAAAACACACAGTATTAGGGAACAAATGCAACTAATTGGTAGTTCTTTGCTATTTATTGCTGGGAAGTGAAGTGTTCCCAGAGTCATGCTGCCAGAGAAATCTGAGATGAACACTAGCAGTCCCCAGCTGCCAGGGATGTGGTGTGTCTGTGCTCGTGTGCAAAGCAGGATGGGTGCTCTGGTGTTGCAGCTGAGCAGTCTGCGTGTGCAGAACCCTGAAACCTGTCTCTGCTGTAGGCATTTACAGTTTGTAATTCACTCCTGTAACTAAGCATTGAGCAACTAGTATTTCCTAATGACTACAATGAGACAAAACTGTTGTTCTTTATAAATGCCAAGGGAACGGGGAATCTACTGGAAATTGCCATAACTAAAAAGCAACAAATTGGAATATCTTATGAAGTCAAAGTGTGAACAAGTCACAACTATGGCTTCAAGTGACACATCCTTTCCATTTGTGATTTTAAACTACCTTCTGGATAAATAAAAAATGGGGAGAGAGACATTTGGAACAGAATTTGTTGTGTGCTATGTATGGTTTGCAGAAACTAGGAGGGAAGTGACTGCAGTGAGCCAAGGCAGCAGCACGGCAGGCAGAGCAGTGTGATACCTTCATGAATCACTGCTCAAAGGCCAATCCCAACGCTTGTAAGCAGTGCGAGGAGTGACCAGTAAGAGCTTCCTAGGAGGAGAAGGATTTCACTGGCTTGTGTGATTACACCATCTCACAGGGGTGGCCATGCAGCCCTGCAACCTGAGCTGGCCCTTCTTGACTTTCAACGTCTAGAGCGCTGCTATTTCAGACAACTGCGTGTTTGAATGTGTGCCTACATTAACAGCTGCTCATGTGGAAGCTGAACTGGTTCCTCTTATACAAGGATCCCTCTGCACATAGGTTAGCAAAAGAAGTTTGACCAAATGTGAACAGAAGCTCTTTGTAAAACATTAAATATTTCTGGTGTATTAAGTTATGTTTATCTAAATATCTGAAGGCAGGAATCCAGATGAAGGATCAAGTATATGCAATAATATCTCATTTTCCTTTGCCAAAGAAAAATGAACAGATAACATTCTCTTAAGGCAAAGCAAGAAGAAAATCACAGTAAATTTGTTTTGGTCTGTAGAATATGAATTCCTTAATGAGCCAAATTCCTTAGTATGAGGGGTTTTTCAAAGAAATACTCTGGCAGGTAGGTTTTCTAAAAGAAAAGCTGACATAGCCTTGCAGGGGTGTGAAGGTAGTAATGTTTAAAGGCTGTCTGGCTTAATGAAGTGTGCATACTGAAAACTAGGTAATAGAGTGGATTTTTGCTGGGATGTAAGAATTGAAATGCCATATGTTCATCCTCAAATTGTTGTTGTCTCATTGCAGGCTGAACATCTGGCTTGGTTTGTTTGGCTACAGATATTTTCAGGCAAAAATGAAGTGTGTGGATATCAATAGGTTTCAGCTGGCAAGACCAGTTTCTGTAGACAACATGAAGAATAATGAAGTATCCTATTGAGAGTCATGACAGCTTGTATGTGGACTGCACAATCCTGCCAGATGTTTTCCTTACAGAACTGGTGGTTTTCCCATTTATGGTACTTATTTGAACCCTTGTGTCAGTCAGTGAACACCAGTGGTGAACATAGGGCTTGAACTGAAGGCCGTTCTCAAAGTTTTTAATTATAATAGAAGTCAAAGCTTTATTCTTTATTTCGAAGTTCAAGTAACTTCTTTTTTTTTTTAAATCTAATGTTTACTAGAACTACAGCCTGCAAATGTGCACAGATAATGAGCATGTGGGTGTCCTTACTCTGTGCACTCCTATGCCAAAAGGGTATTTAGGAATAGCAAACAAGGCCTCCAGTGAGATCAGTTTGAAATAAGTCTGATTTAAGGAATTCTAGTGTTTGTCATTTGTCATCAGATTGGTATTTAATATACCACCAGTTCTGCTTTTATTTGTTGTGCTGACTTAGTGACATATTTTCTTGGTGCTGGTGATAGAAGAAGGGTAGATAACATTATCTGCCTCTCAGAGGTGTGCTTCCCCCACCGAGCACCGTTACTTTGATAGTAAGTGAATTTGTCAGTTTAAAAATGTCAATTCTCTTTGGTTTTTAGAGTTATGCTGTCTGTTTTGCAAAGTGAGAAACTCATTTGCTAGTGTAGTACAGTTTGTTTAGTTAAACACTTGGTTGTTTTGTCCCATTTTTCACATGAAATTCAACACTGGTTAGAGGAACTATTGGCCTTGGCTTAGCTTTGTCCTCCAGCACAACCAAGGAGGTGGAGGTGGAACAAACACTTGGGAGAATTAAAAGATGGTCTGGCAATAAAGCTGGAAAGGTGTCTATTCATGGTGTTTTCAGGCTTTCCAGGACCCTGGGGATTTCATGTTGGCCATTCTGAGTCATTCTACCCAAAGGACAATAATTTTGCAGAAACTTTAGGCCATTATGTACGTTCTGAAATTCAAAGGTATATTTTGAAAACTTGTGTCTTCCTCTAAGAAACAAACTATGCTCCAGTAGAGCAATTAGGAATACTTTATATGCATTTTTAAGCCAAGAAAGTAATCTTAACTGCAAGTCAGTTTTTAAATCTTAACTAACGTAAGGATACAAGGCCACAGAGTTCACCTCCTGCCAGCACCCAGGCAGTTGCTACTTTAATCCCAATGTGCTTCCTTGCCCCTGCCCTGGCGCTAGTGCTTGCATGCCTCTGACCCCAAGGGCCTGAACTGGGAAGCTGTGTCAGGTAGCCCTGACAGAAATTTACTTTCACTCCCACAGCATTCTTCCTAATTCTGCCCCTTCTTGTCATTTCATCTTCTGTCCTCCACTCCATGCCTCTGTTATGCTTCACTTTGGCTTGAGATTCACCCCATTTCATATGCACTGAGGATTCTGCTCACAAAACACACTTCTTCCCTGTAACTTCTTTTTATTTTTTCATCTTTATTGCTTATAGCACACTCTCCCCCATCTTACTTGAGCCATTGTCATTTCCAAGGTATCTTTATTTGCCTAGCTTTGTCTAGAGTGAAGGCCCTTTATAGAATGGAAGAGACCATATTTGAAGAGGGTTAACAGTTGGCTCCAGTTCACTAGTTCACTGCTGTCAGTAGTAATCATCTTTTTAATTTAGACTTTCCTGTAATAAAGATATGAGAAGCTAACCTTGTTGTGTGAGCCTTGTTTTCAGTTTTACTTCCCTTCTTTAATGCTGTAGTTAATTCTTTTGTTCTTTTTATTAAATCAAACTGAGTGTGTGGATTACTTCACCTGTCAACAGAAAATGTCCAAAATGTGACCTGTGAACAAGCTGAACTTGGTTTAGATCAGAGTGGATGTAAGGAGTCTGTGCACTAGTTGTGAGATTGGATAGTGGGACTGGATGGAGACCACTCTCTGGAACAGGGTGTTTGTTGTAGTCTCTGGACATTTGTAGTGTGCAGCAGCAGCACAGATCAGCATACAGGGGTGGCCCAGGTTCACCACCAGTCTTTTGGCTATGGCTTCATAGTGGACAAATGGAGGATGCTGAAATAGCCTCTGGAGTGGACACACAGCACTGCAGATGCTCCCCTTCTGCTGCAAGTGGCGTAGGACACAGCCTGTCAAGGCCAGACCAGATGTTAAGAGATGAGACCACTGTGGTTCCCAGTCACCACCCAGTGTCTGTGAGCTGGCAGAACCAGCTGCTCACCTACCCTGCTTTGTGAACATAGCACGGCATTTGTGGCTGTGCCCTGTCACTTCACAGATGAGACAAGGATGTGCACCCAGTGCCACGGTGGGGAGGAGAGGAAGTGGAGTCACTGCTGTGTAGTCTGCTCTCTCTGCATGGCCAGCTTGGAGGCCACACACCATGTGTGAGAGCCACTGGTGCACAGCACAGATCATATTTTCTTCATAAAAATATTTCATTTAAGTAACTTCCCCTGGTTTGGGTAGGTACACATTAGGATCTGAGTTTCAGTGTGACTTTTTGGCACATGAAGGAAGAATGCTCAAAGTAATGGATCAAAAAGAGTAAGGAGAAAGACTCAGAGAGAGATTAGCAACTTCCTTAGAAACTGCAGATGTTTCTGAGGAAAACTGGGCAGACAGAGACATGCTCCAAAGCTCCTGGCAAAAAGAAGAGTTTGGGGGAAATCTTTTCCTTCTTCCAGTTACAGATACCTAAGTGTAATTTTACCAGAGCTCTCAAAGTGAGCAAAATATTCCTAGTTTTGTAACAAGAAATAGTAGCAGAATTTGAGTTTTTTCTCTTGACTAAAACTAGTAAGATTCTTTATGGGAATTTTATTTGCAACATTATTTAAGATGTTTCTATATACCAGGTCTCAGAAGTCAGTTTCTGAAACGGTAATGCATAGTAGGAGTAGTGTCTGGTTATGACTTAACTACCCACAGAGTAAGTTTAGAATGTCAGGTTCTAAATTAAGTATCAGAATATGTGATTTCTCCATCTATTTTTTACATGTGAGTATGGGATCAGGAGCTTTTCCAGCTGCTTGACTTTAACCAAAGTCAAGTTCAAACCGGGCCATTCACTTCTTTAATCTCTGAGGGGTTTTTTGTTGATACTTTGTCACTTGACTCTCAGTACCTACCTCTCTTTCAGTACATGAGAAAGATTGTTGCAGGTACTTAATTTTAATCTGCAATAGGTTGGGATTTGTCCCATGTCATAAAGTGTGTAAACATAAATGAGGTGCAGTCAGAAAAGGGTATGGGGAGAGGGCAGTTTGCAGCTTGAACCACTGTGTGCATTAAGGCCTCTGCAAGTCCTGTCTGATTATTCAGGGAGCTGTGTCAGGTTGAGCAACTCCCTTTTGTTTACCTGTAAAAGTAAATTAACTTTTTATGGATGGAGACTCTTATGGAATGGGAATGAATTCTTTATTTCTGCTCCAGAGTCAGATTCCAGATGGTCTGGTTATAGTATTGTCACGTAATCAGCACTTCCTTTCACACTTGTCTTGGTTAATGTCTGACAAAAGGTCTTTGAAATTTCAGGGTCAGTTCCATTTAATTTTCTTAGTTTTCTGAAAATGGTTCATCTTTAAAGCAAGTAAACTCGTATTTAAATTCTTAATTTGCTTAAAACAGGTTTGGGTTTTTATAAGTATTCCAGTACATACAGATAGGTCCAACTCTGAGGAGCAGACTTATATAATATAGAGCAGTAGCATAGAATTCTTGAAGACTATTGAAGAATAGTCTTCAAGAAGCTGAAATAACAGTATCACTGCTTGTTTCTTACAGTCTCCTGGCTGCCAAGATCTGCATGGAAGGGAACAGTTCTGGCTTCTCTGAACTTTTCAGCTACATTGGGATAAACCTCCAAAAACTTCATTTGAAATCTCAGGCACATATTAGATTTCCTTTGTATTGGAAATCTCGTGACATAAAGCTGTTGTGTCTATTTCAGTTTTGTTAAAAATGCTGTCAGGACAATTCCCCTCATGTTCTTTTAGTGCTTCTGTTCCTGGCTAATGCACTGGTGAGGTATGACAACTTAAACAGAAACTGACTTGTGTTTTTTGAAGGGTGGAAAACTTTTTTTTTTTTTTTNTACCTTTTGTTCCTTCTGATTCCTCTTGTCCCATAAGAGTTCGTTGGAAATATGCATTCCACAGTTAGTCAGCATGACCTGCTGGACTGAGCAGAAGGCAGATTTGGGAGTTATAAATCCAAGGACTTACTTGCTGTGTGGCCTTAAAAAACTTACTGAACCTCTGCTTCCCTGCCAGTAAAATCAGAATAACTTACAATATTTGAGCGATGTTGTCATTAACATGCAGAAAAAGTCTTTAAAATTAATACTGGTACTGATAGCCTGTAGGGTTTTTTACTCAATGTAATTATATTCACTTTACCCAATATATTCATGACAAAGGAATATAAATTCCTTGATATGTCAATTAATAATCCTATTGTTAACCATTATTTCTTTAGCACTCTTCGGCATGCATGAATTGCAGACAAAAGCTCTGATCTTACATCATCACTCTCCAGCTGAGACTTCTGCACCAGTGTGTGAAGTCCCATTGATTTCAGTGGCTGTGGGCAAAAGTAATTGGTGTCCAGAGAAGATTTAGAGCCAGTATCATGGCCAAGGATGGAAGATCTGCCTGTTTTCAGCTAGACATAATGGAAATGGAACAAGATTAAAACAGGGAAGCCAAGCCAGGTGTTTGCCATTTCTTACAGTTTCTAAGAAATTCACTCCCTGTGTCACTGCCTCTGGCTGAGGTTCAGTGTAAGCAGAGTAGGAAGGATTGTGAACAAGACACTTCCCTTTCTTCTTTCTGGTGGATGTAGGGGGTCTCACATTTCCCTGTTGAGCAGGGGATCAGTTTTCATTCTGGAAACAAGTTTGGCAGCAAGAGGATGTATGAGCTATGGAATCAGAGCTTTGGAACGTCTTCAGTGACATTTCTCCATTCTTAGCACATCATTTAATGACAGCACTTGATGGCCAGATCCTAAATCTAGCATTCAGTCTCAGAAGTCAGGCCAGACACTGCATGTTTGAATGCAAGAAGCTGAGGAGTGCTCTCCAGCCGTGTCTTGGACTAGCTGTGGAGCTACTTTGCTTAGACTGCTCCAGTCCCACAGGGTGAAGTTAAAGGAGCTGTTTTATTTCCTGTAGCATTCCCAAGTCTCATCCATTCTGCTCACTGGGCTTCTGGTCCAGGCAGTCACACAGGATCGTATCTTAAAGGTTTCATTCAGCTCTCCTACAGCCCTTGGTAGCACCTGGTCCTGTGCAATAGAGGTCAGGGCCAAAACTCCTCACAGCATTAGAGGACCAAGCAGTCTGTTCTCAGAGCTGGAGCCCAACTTGCCTTCTGGTATCCAGAAGGAAGAAGTCTGGGAAATTTCAAGGGAAAAAGAAAAGTAAATGCAATCAAGAATCCACTGAGAGACAGGAGAGAGGAAGAGTAAAGGGAACTCAAGGTACTGATAGCAGGCTTGTGAGGCTTTATTTTGACTGTGAAACTCATTGTTTTCACCACCCCTGTGCACAGTGTTGGACTGTGGGAACAAAACACCAGTGTTCAGGGTGCTGCATTGTGAAAAGCTGCCTTGAAGTGCCACCCTAACGTTGGTGAGGCTCTTGGTGCAACATCAGACACTTGTTTGGTATGAAAACAGCAAGACTAAAAAATATTCTTAGTGCTGCAAGATGTGTGAGTTAAGCAGCCTTAGACCTCATGCATAAGCTGTGTTGTTTCTATTTTCTGTTGTGTTGTACTCGAGAAAATGTCCTTTACCATATATTTTATTGCACTGGGCTGAGGCAAGATCAAGCATGAACCTCTCTCCTCAGATGTTCATGTCGAAGCCTGTGTTGGCCACATTGACCACTAAGAGATCTGTTGCTTACAGTGATTGCTAAGTTTAAAAATAATAGCAATTCTGATTCTCCCTCTGCAATCTAAGGTCTATCTTCCTTTGGAGCAGCTGAATCCTTTGCATTCTCTTACTTGGCTGCTTGCTCATCTCCCATGAGGATAAACACAGAGTTTAAGGGAATTTCCCATGTGGAAACTCCCTGTTCTTTATGGGAACACTGCGCACAGCATTAACTGTGTGCAACAGCCACTTCACTTTATTTTTGGTCTAGTTTCATTTTCATTAGCTTCATTGTCTTTCTTGGGGAGGAGAAAAAAGGTGAGAAAAGGATTTACTGACCCATTATTAGTTGTCCAGATTCCAATCTGACTTTCCGTGCTGTAAATCCAGAGTAACTCCACAGAAGCAATGGTATTGCTCCAGCTTTCCACTGTGGAATTGCCCATCTTATTGTCTTGAAGCTCATTGTACATAGAGATATCCAGTAGAGATTGACACAGTTGTCTAAAAAACAATAATGTCTCTTTCCAGCTGTGAGAATTGCAGGCAAGTTTCCAACCATTCAAAGCCTAGAAGAAAAATTTTGGATATGGGCAGCTCATCCATTCACAGAGATACTGGTATGCCTCAGCAGGGCAGCTAACTTAGGACAAGCAGCTATGCAGTGGACTTCATCTTAGCAGTTCAATGATATGTAAATATCTGATTATAGTTTATGATAGAAACACAAAAGGGTGGGAATATTGATTGACAGTTACTCTGGGAATGGGGGAAGAGATGGGTAAGCCAAGTGACATTGCTTGAATGCTGCAACTGACAGACTCTAAGCATCATTAAAACCCTGTGCAAAGTGTAGATTCCTCTTCTAAAGACAAGATTAACTTCTAAAGACAAGATGAACTGTTTTATATTGCCAAATACTCTTCAAGGAGTTGTTACAATTTGTAAACAAACAAATATCTTAGCTATTAGAAATTACCAGGCTGGGCAGATTTTAGTCTCTGTATCCCCAAGTCACCCTGCTGTACTCTCCAGGTGAAGGCACACTCCTTTTATTCTGCCACAGCTGGGTTGTTGTTTTGTTGGGTTTTTTTAATGAACCAGATCGAAGATGAGATGCTTGCCTGCTTTTGTGAGTGTAGATGACAGAGTCAATCACTGTGCAGAAAGCTGAGGCTTTCTGAAAGCTCTTTCAGTTTAGGTCCATCCAGCTCTCTGTGACATCAAAATAAGCTTAAGCTTGGAAGAGGTAGTTTTACAGCCAAGTTATCTTAATCCTTTCCTAAGGCATATTAAGATAAATAGCTATAATAAGTACAAAGTGTGAGCTTCTAACTTGTTCTCTCAGTCCTCGCAGCAATGCTTGTATTGGTAAAGATTGCTTGTAAAACCAAGAGGTGCAATTATTAATGCATGGAACTTGGCTACTCAGAATTAAGTAGCAAATCTAGCTAAATTAAATATTGATTAAGATGCTTAGTCCCTGCTTGCACCATCTTTAGCTTTAAACTCTGAATGCATTTTCTTTGTATTGGGAAAAATAATAACAATAATAATGATGATGATGAAAATAGATAACTTGGAGTTTTAATAATGAGGTGCTTTGAAGACCAAGTCCTGAAAGCAGGAAAATTATTCTGAATAGCATATTGGAAAGCAAATGAAGGTAAAACCAGCCCTCCATAGGGAAGGGAGAGTTGGTTAGCCATCTCAGCCAAGTAGAAAACAGAAAGGCTAAATGAATCAGACTAGAATTGTCTTTCTATGTAGAGAGTGACTTACACCAAATAAAAGGCTTTGCGATTCAGGCAAGGAAAACTACCCTCACTGGGAATAATGAGGTATAATTCTTTTTAAAATAAAATTAGTATTCAGTTCTGTAGTTCACTCACTGCATTGAAATGGCACCCTGCCTCATGAGTTTTCAGTGGCTTTGTCTTTACTTACCATGTTTATTCATCATTTATATTACACTGAAGGCCTTTTTGTGAGAAAGCAATATTATCTTGCCATTATTGCTTCCTGGGTATTAAAAATGGAAATAATAAATTCTATGGGTTTTTTTTTTTAATTTATGTACCCAGTATCTTTTTTCCCTGCACTAACATTGAAGGACAGAGCCCAGCACAGCACAGCCTTTGTAAGTCATAGGCAGTGTAGTTCTAAAGAGGTTGATGTGCATAAGATTGCCATTGTGAAATATTTCCAGAGTCCTTGCAGATACTGGATCCCTGAGAGGAACTGGCATTTATCAGAAAGACTATTGATGACTTGAAGGGCAATAGATTCAGCCCAATGGCTATGAGTGGTGTCAGAAACAATTCTTTGTGTCATTTGTTTGAAATGGCACCCCTCTTTTTTTTTTTTTTTTTGGACCATTATAGTTGCTTTGGGAGCAAAGATGTCACAGGTGGGCATGAAACTTTATATTGTTCATAACTGTGTTATGTTCAAGTAAAACAGGGCAAGTAGAAGAAGAGTGTAAACATGGCTGTGAACAGAACGGACTAAACCAGTGAAAGCCTGGTAGCTGGTGCTGAGAAAGGATGCAAAAAAGAAAGCAGTGAAAAAAAGAAAAAGAGTGCACCATGGAAAATCAGGGACCAATTCTACCAAACTAATTAAGCAAATATGAAGTAAGTAGATTCTGTCTTGATGGAGTTACTCAGGTAAATACGTGTTTACCTGAAAGCTATAACTGGCTTTAAGCGCTGACTTCGTGCTTCTCCACAGTCTTCTAGTTCTTGCCCTGAAATAACCTCTTTCTGTCAGTATAACATGATTCACCATTTTGCCAAGAGGACCCATGTTCTTTATCATGTCTAACCTTGTGTTCTGCAACTCAGAGCCAGACCAGTTTGTGTTAGGCATGGCACAAGCATCCTGTTCCTCCACAGCATGCAAACCCTGTTCAGACATTCCCCAAGTATTAATCACCACAGTACCCTTAAGCTGAGACTGCTGATGGCAAAGCTTGGTGATAATAATGGGCTTTTTATATCTACAAGGCTACTTCAAGAAATAAATTACTTCTGGGGAGATATCGCCTGACATTACAAGAGTTTGAGCCATAGTCTGCAGAAGTCAGCAAAACATTTTCTGTAGACAGCAGTACTCCTGAGCAGAGTTGTCACTTTTCATGCTAAACAGAATGAAAAACTCAGACCATTTGAGCTGACCTTAGTATTCCTCATACTCTGACAAGCTTGAGCATACATCATTATGCTACATGGAGGAAAATTGTCATTTTTCTCCCCAAAACTAACTTCATTCTGTTTTGTGTCTATGGCATTAATTTGCAATCAACTTTGGGATTTCTTCTAAAGCATACCATTACTTTTTAATTTATATTTTTAAAATATTTGCACTAGCATTAAATAGTAACCATCACTCATGCTGTCCTTCTGTCAGATACATGGCTTGCTGTGAGGATAGTCCTCACAGAGTAAGAACACGGTAAGCCATTGCGCTCCTGGGTCTGTGTGTCCCAATGTATGCTGAAAACTCAATGAAAAAAGCAAGAAACAATTTTCCACCCTGAGACACAGCCATTTGAACTTACAGCAATGCCAAATTTTACAAAGCTTTTATTCTGCATCGGCTCTTATGACTAGCCACATCCCCATCACCTCTGAGAGCATTCCAGCACTGCCTAAAGCACTGTGCCCAGCATGTGTCCAGTGGGGTTTGTTCTCTCACTGTTGCCTTGTGTTTGTGCTTTCCAATTTAACTTTTCAACAAGAAAGCATCAGTCTCTCTAGGCTCTGCTTCCTGCTATTTTTTGGTCATGCTTCCCTTCCTCGGATAACACCCATCTTGATCCAGATATCCAAAGCAACTTAGCAGGCTAATGAATAGCTTCAGCTGTTGCAGTTGCTGTGGGAAGACAGAGACTTTTTTTCTCAAAATAGCTTTTTTGTGAACTTGTGTGTTATTTCCTTTTCCCGCTTTCTAAGACCTTGAATAGTTCCTTAATTTTGGTTGTTGGAAAGCTGTCACTAACCTCTTCTCATTGTCTAAGCAGAAGCAAACCAGAAATTCCAGTGAGATGACCATCTCCCAGCCAGTGCCTGCTGTAAGCACACGATTCTGGGATGGCTCCTCTGATGGTGAGACCCGGTCCTGGCAGGCAGTGACAGTGCTCAAGCTGCACCCACCCCACTGTGTGACCCATTCAGCAAGTAAGCTTTTTTATGTGTGTCTGTTGTGACATTCAGGGCTTTCCACCATCCAAACCTGCCAAAAGTGCCTGCAACTGGTCCACTAGCACAAAAACCTCTTCTTCAGAGGTGGATGTTTTATCTGTGGAAGACAACTAATGTTGTCTCCAAAAGCCCTGTCTGCCTTTTTGGTGCAGTAAAGAGTCCTGAGCTTTCTTAATAAGTTTTCTTCTGTTTCTTTGCAAAAAAGCCTTCCCTTCTCAAATACAATCTTTCCATCCCTCACGCTGTCTCATTTAGTGTTGGTTATGAAGTAAATTCTGCATCTGTTCAAACGGAGTTCAAAGTTTCTCAGCACTGTAAGTGAAACTAATTTTTTGCGTTTGCAAGGATGGCCTGGTCTTATGTGAGAAGGGAAGGGACAGAGGGAAAGATTGGGGTGGTCCTGAAGTCAGATGTACTTCTGCCATTGCCAGTGCCATGGGAAGGTAGTGACTGCTGCAGCTGGGAGGGCTGTCTTCATGAACCACAGGTAGTACAGAGAGGAACAACAGGAAAACTGAGAGATACCTGAATAACCACATAATCCACTACTGTAGGCAGAAGATTTGTGGAAAAGTAGAACATTAATAGTATTGGTCACTGTAGTTGCAGTGAGTGAGATTCGTCAGGAAAAATGACTCGGTTGTTCCCACTGCATCTTTCACCCACAGGATTTCAAAGCATCTATCAAAAAAAAAATACCAAGACAAAAACAAACCAAAAAGAAACACATTAGCATACCCACATACACATCCCCCAACATTTAAAAGGGTTTGAGCCCCATATTAACACTTTTCACTTGGTATAAATATAAATAAAATTGTATAAACAAAAACTCAGTTAATTTGCAATGTCAAGCACTCAGAAAATGAAACAAATATATTTTAATCCAAATTTATTGTGGTTTTCTTTTCACACATGGGCTGCAGCTCTCAAAACATCTTACAGACACCCAAAAATCTTCACTATGTCTCTGTAAGGTCAGATATGGAGTGAATAAGTGACAATAAGGTGGATAGAAAATTGACTGGACTGCCTGACCTGAAAGGTTGGGATCAGCAGTACAAAATCCATCTGGTGGCAGGTTACAACTGGTGGTGTTCCCCTGGGACTGGTACTGGGGCCAACAGTTTTTAATGTGTGTATTAACAACTGAAAGCTGTGGGTAATACCAAATTGCAGGGATGTGCCTGATATTCTGGAGGGCAAGGCTGCTATTTACAGGGACCATGACAGTGGGAGGAATGGACTGACAGGAGCCTCATGACAATCAGCAAAGGCAAATGCCAAGTCCTGTTCATGGGATGGGAGTAACTTTGTGCAACATCTCAATCTGGCCAATTGTCAGAAGCAGCTTTACAGAAAGGGGCCTGGGTGTCCTTGTGTGCCTCAAGCTGGATGTGAGATTAGCTCAGATGGTCAGAGCATGGTGCTAATAACATCAAGGTTGGGGGTCCAATCCCTGTATGGGTGCCATGGTTTGAAGCTGGCTAAGTGCCAGGCATCCACGAAAAAACTATTCACTCACTTCGCTCGGCTATAGCGAAGCAGAGGAGGGGAAATTAAAACTTCATTTTCATTAGATGAAATAAGGATTATTGAGAAAAAGAAAAAAACTTTAAGGCAAAACAGGTTCAAAACTTAAGCAGTATAAAGAAGATTTATTATTAACAGAATTAAAAGTAAAAAGGGTAATGAGAACCAAAGCAAACGTTCAGAACACCTTTCTTTCCCAGTCCCTCCCTCTTACCGCCAACTGCACAAGGAAACAAAACATGGGGTTTTGGTCAGTATTTCACTTCTTAAGTCTTTCTTCAGTATGCTTAAGGAAAAGAGTTTCTTCTGCTGTGCTGTGGGATCTCTCCCACGGGAGATAGTTCTCTGTGAACTTTTCTAGCGTGGTTTTAACTTCCACAAGCAGCAGTCCCGCCCGAACCTGCTGCAATGTGAGTCCCTCCCATGGGCCAAGCAGTCTTGCCACAACTGCCTAGCGTGGGTCATTTTAGTTCATGGGGTTTATTCTTTTAAGGACGAGCTGTTCTAGTTTGGAAGTGAAGGCTCTCTATCTCTAAAAGCAAGGATCATCTCTCTCTGTTCAAGTTCCTCACTAGATTACAGCTTTCCAGCATCCACGCTCTCCAGTGCGAGTACTCTTCTTCATGGGCTGTGTGTGGACCCCCCATGCACCTCATGAATTACAGGGAAACAGTTTCTTGTATTACAGTCCTCACCACGGCTTGCAGGAGAATCTCAGCTCCAGCGCTTGGAGCACCTCCTCCCTCTCCTTTTTTTCACGGTCCTCGGTGTCACCATGTTGGTTCTCCTCACGTGTCTTCCCTTTTCCCTCGTCTCTGACTTGTGAGAGAATTGGTGTCCGCAAGTTTCGTTTGGTCTCAAATTCTATCAATTGAAAAGTTTTTATAGAGTTCTACAATGCTGAAAGGTTGATCCTGTGTGGACTCTGTATTGGGGAATTTCTCGCCATGCCCCTCACCGCTGGCCATGTGGTCTCCATGTGGCCGGCACCGTGTGGGCCATGCCGGCCACCGGCTCCACTCAGCACCTCTCCCCATGAGGGGCACTGAAAAGGAGAAAGTTGCTGCTGCCCCTGCCCTTCTGTCTGCAGCATGGGTGGTTAAAAGCAGCTAAGCAAGTAAAGTTCATTGCAAGCCATGCTGAGATGGCAGCGGCTGTGCCACCCCAGCCACACGGGCGCTCCCAGTGCTGGTTTCATCTGCATGGTGTCGGCCGCGTGGCTGCTCGCAGCGCTGGGATGGCCACCCCGCTGGCATGGCCCTGGCCACCATGCCAGGAAAGGCCCAGCGGCCCTCTCCAGGAAGGGGCCTGGGGGCTCCCTCACCACCCCTCAGAGGGGAGCAAGAAAGAGAGCTTCCCCCAGTTTTTCCTTTCTTAAATATGTCATCACAGAGGCGTTACCAACTTGTCTAATTGGGCTAGTAACCTGCCCATCGTCAGAGCCTTCAGCCATTGGCTCTGTGCCGGACATAGAAGTTCCGAGCCACTCTTCCCGCCCACTAAAAACTTGACTGTTTTTAAACTAGCACAATGGGCCATTCGTTTAAGAGCTGGACTTGATGATCTCTCTGGGTCCCTTCCAACTCAGAATATTCTGTGATCTGTAATACGTTGGCAAAGACCAACCATATGTTGGGCTGCATTAGCAGGAATATAGCCAGCAGGTCAAGAGTAGTCATTCCTCTCTGGTATTCCACACTTGTGAATTCCACAGCTGGGGTACTGTGTCTGCTCTGGAGTTCCCCTGTTCAAGAAGTTCACTGACAAATTGGAGCAAGACCAGCAGAGAGTCACCAGGACAGTGAGGGGGCAGGAGCACATGGTGTTTGAAGAGAAGCAGTCAGAGCTGGTTTTGTCCAGTCCCATGAAGAGAAGGCCAAGGGAGATGGTTTTGCTCTCCCCAGCTCAGTAAGGTGAGTCAGACTCTTCTGTGTAGTGCACACTGATAGGATAAAAGGCAATGGGCAGCAACTGCAGCATGGGAAGTTCATCCAGCTGTTAGGGAGATCATTTTCACCGTGAAGGGACTTCCTTCCAGAACAGGCTGCTCAGAGAAGCTGTGTCATTTCCAGACATTCAAAACTTGACTTACAAGGTATTGGGCCATCTGATCTTGCTGGACTAATGTTTAATGGGAGAAGGGACGAGATGATTTCTAAGGTCTCTTCCGAACTAAATGACCCCAATTCTAAAGGGAAGGGCTGCTGAGGGGAAGTTCAATCCCACTAAAAGATAATGCTTCCATTATGAAACTTACTGGTTGAGGGGGATGTGAAATGAAAAGCTCATGCCATCTTACAAAAACAGATTAAATTTTAGAATTTTCAAATTATTTTAGTAGGTCAACACCAAGGCCTTTTAAAAGTTCTGTTTTGTTTTTTGTTTCTCTAGAAGAACATAAGAAAAGATTAGATGTTTGTCTGGTAATCAGATAGTAACTAAGTCTCGAGCTCTTTCATCCAGAAAGGGTGCCCTGGCCTTCAGGCCAGAAAGTGTTAGCTTCCCTCCTCTTTCCCTGGCACAGTATATATTCTATCTGGAAAAGTAGCTCTGAAAGGGTAAGTGAGGCATTTTTACAGGGAAAATAATTCAGTTAGAATTTTTCGATCAGGTCTACATGGCCCCCTCAGTGCAGGACCATTTAAACTTTAAAGCAACTTTAAATCAAAAAGTAAAGAAAGAACTTCCTCACACTGCAACCACTGTAATTTCTGAAATAGAAGGATATTGTGAAGACAAAGAAGTTGGCCAGTATTTTGAGATTAACACTTCTGAAATGCAAAGTATGTCCCGAAACAGATTATAATCATAAATGATAAAGCTCTGCTTTTGTGTCTCCCACAGTAATGATGCATTTGATCTAAACAGGGACTTCCCACAGGAAAAAAAAGCAAGAATGAGACTTCAGACTTTGAGCTCATGTGGTTGTCAGTGCCTTGTGACTGTGATGCTTTCGTGTGTGGCAAGAGGGGTGGTGGTAACCAGTTTTGGAGCAGACTTCATGATCAGCTACAAGATCAAAATGCTTTCAGTGATAGTGGCCTTTATCTTCCTTGCATCATTCAGACAGTACAAAGAGGTGTAAATCTGTCCTAAGTGTCAGATAAAATCTTTGTTGCCTGCTTCTTCATCATCTCTTTTGCCAGAGATGGCTAATTATGGATGGAAAATGCTCTTGTCTGCCTGACAGTGTCCCAGACATCATCCTGTCAGCCGAGTCTGAAGAGGTGATTGTGGGGAAAAACTGGCCCTGATCATTCTCCTTCAGATGAATCCAGACTGCATTCAGATGAACATTCAATATTTCATCTTTCCATTTTCATCTTCCATTGCAGTCTTGAGTTCTTCCAAGTGGGCATTGCCTCTGCCTGGGTAACCAGTGCCTGCCACAGCAAGTTCCTGGCCCCTGCTCACTACTGCAATAGAATAATACTTATCCCCAGCCATCCAGATGTGGGCATGCTCGTACTGTGGATAATGGTGATAGCAAAATGAGAAGCAGGAGGAATTTATTTTTATGCTGTTGGTAGCTACAGGGTGTTTGGGAGAGCATGTGGAGCAGCAAAAGCCATGCTGCCATCTGTGTGTTAGCTATCAGTGTTAAACTACGTTGTCTTGAATGTTGAGAAGACTCTTTTATATCCAGTTCCCAAATTGGTTGGTGAATACAGGGAAGATTATGCTTCATGGATGTGATGGTCAAAAATTGTCCATCCTGACTTGTAACTGGCTTGTACTTGGGTGAGGCCCAAGGATGCTTAAAGCTGCCTTTGGACACCACAGGCCCATTTGGGAGTTCCCAAGGAACCTAAGAGGACTTGGCTTCCCACAGACACCCTGGGAATTCCAGGGAGTCTTTTGTTACAACGTATTTGCTGGCTTGATTCTGGTTCTGCTCAAATACTGATCCTGGATCCTTGCTTTGATCCCTGTATCCCACTTCCCTTCCTGGTTCTTAATGTCCTGCCCCAACCATTTGCACTGGCCCAGTACCACCCCCACCCCCCCTTTTTGGGGGTGTGGAAAGGGAGGATGTCCCTGCTAGACTGCTAACAAAGTTTTTCTCAAAAAATGCTTTACCACATCCTAGCCAGGATGTATCTCCAGAGTAAAATGTTGCTTTCCTCAGCGGGGCCACTGTGTTCAAATCGGGCAAGCAAAGTTTCTAAATGGCTTTAGTGGAGTCTGTCTACCAAGCCTGTGAACTCTCAGGCCATGAGAGGAAGCTTTTAAAATGCTCTTCATGTGCAGGAAAGCCTTTTGTCTTCAAGAGTTCAGCACAGGCCCCTCTCCCAGCCGCACAGTCCTGCTTCCCAGCAGGTTCCCACCCTTTACCCCTCTGCTCTCCACTGCTTGCTGGAAGTGAAAGATGCCACAGCAGGCAGTGCTGCAGCCCTCCGGGTCTGGAGAGGTTCTTATCTCGTGTTTATACTCTCAGAGTACAGTTCATGGTCACAAAAGAAGCCTGCCCAGATCTGCCTGCTACGGCTGGTGGTAGAAAATGTGCTGCCTGATGTGTTCAGAGGGGTGACTGAGTCAAAGGAGTTTCAGGTTTTTTCCATCACACTGATATTTTCACTTTTTCATTTTCTGTTAATAAGTCTTCAGGTTTAGAAAGACATTGTGTGTGAGAGGTTATGCCCAAATTGGCAGGGGGGCAGGTGTTAGCTGTTAGACTATTAGCCTTAATAAATAGTTATATGTGATGGTAATAAGACCAGTATTTCTGATAGCTTGTGACAACAGACCTAAGAAGCCTGATCCCCAGAATTAAGTAAAGGAGTTTTTTACAGCCCAGAGACAGGGGAAAGGGTCAGGCACCCAGCTGCCATGGCACCTTACATTTCCACAGTCAGCTCTGCCACTGTGGTAATTGTCATCAGGAGCTGATGTCACACAGTTGTCCCCCATGGCCTTGTTTCACATCTCTGTTATCCTGAGGTCTTCACAGGAGGAAAAAAAATCAATTTATACAGTGAGGAGTAAGGCAGAGTTCAAGATATTTGGGGCTCTTAATTGTGGTTTTAGATTATCCAGTGTTCAGCATTGGAGAAGATGGTTTATTAAAGGTGTTTAACTTTGGAAGTTTCACACTTGCAAAACACCTTATTATATTCTTACCCATTTTGTACCTGTAAGTAGATATACCTATATAACAATTCGAGACCCAGATGGATGGTTTATTTTTCTAGAGCTTTTGGATGAAAATAATCTTGAGCTTTTAAAAATACTTGCACTTTTAAATGTAAAAATGAGTAGATTATAACATTTTGATATGTGGTTTTGTTTTTGGAAGATGAGTTGGAATGTTTTCAAGTTTGTAATTTTCCTTACTGTGCAATCTCCCTAGAAGAGATGGTAGATTTAATCTTTTCAAGAGGAACTCTCAGGCTCATACTTGCCACAGGCTGTATCCTCTCTTTAACAGTGTGTTGGAACATACATGAACAAAGTTATCAGAGCTCAAATATCTGATCAGTTCCAATATAGACAATCTGTGCTCAGGGACTCCAGCATCCATCCAGTGCAACTTAGTCTTCCTTCCTCTGGATCAATAATAGCTAATAGTGATGAAGGTAACACAGCAAACTCCTTCAGTGTTACTATTGATGCTTCCTGACAAGCTGTTGATTGAAGGGAGGGACCCCACAGGCACTTTTTGTTAAGAAGAAAAAGATAACAGTAAACATTTTTTCAATGCAATCCCTTTCATTTACAAAGCATGTGCAGAAGTCTGTTTCTTTTAGAGCAGAAGAAATCAAATAGGAGTGACAGCATCTTGGAGCTGGGAACAAAGACATTATCTTTCAGCCAAAAGTCTCTACAAGGGTGGGGGATTTTTCCTGCTATGAAGACTTCTATGTTTGTCCGTATATAGTTGCTAACATTTTTTTTTCTCTGCTGTGTCTGCATGTCTTTAACATTCACACAAACCACCAGAGATAGCAAAGGAGCCACTCTGCCTTTGTTGTGAGTCAAAATCTTTGTTGTTTGAGTGATTTGGTTCCATAAGGGAGCCTAAGCCTTCCTGTAATAATGGAAAGTGTCTGTGTCCAGCCCCTGACATTACGTATCATCATAATAGCTCTGAAGATCTAAGGACACAAATGAGGACAGGACTGCAGGTGTAATTTTACAGGAGACCAACCTATCTATGCACTCAAAAACTATACATAAAACTTTGGGAATCTGAGCTTGTATTATAGGTCTGAGACAAGCAGCAATTTTCATGGTACTGGTCAGGAACAATTGCTTGAGATCAGTTTATTTTTCATGCGACAATTTTAATAGACTAAGGTAAGACACCCATGGACCACAGAGGGTGTGGTAAGGGGAGAGGTGGTAATACAGCAAGATAGGAAGTACTGAGACTGTGAGGGATTAGCAAGTGAAGGATGTGTGAAACATTGCAGGATGACATGAAGCAAATGTCTCTGCTGAGCTGCTGATTTTTAGTAGCTAGCAGAGGTGAATGCTATTCCCTAGGCTTATTTTTGGTAGGTCTTTCTTGAAGACTGCTGAGTAGAGAATGGGTTAGCTGTTTTCCGAAAAATGTTCTCTCGGGGGTAGCCGGTTTAAAGGTGGTCTGGGCATTGGTCCTGGGCTTGCTTGCTCTGAGACCACTGCACATGCTAGCTAGAGTCTTCCTCAGATTCTGAAATGGGCAAAGTAGCAATAAGAAGTCCAAAATACAGTCATGTGAATTTTCTTATGATTTAATAATTTTTTCTTGTCGTCTTGTCTGATAAACTTGTCCAGCCATCCCCAAGTCATTTTGAGTATCTCTTCTGATGCAGGAAAAAACACACAACTGATTCCCTTCAGATTAGTTTAGCTATGAGAGGGCGTGAGTGTGGTTGTGGAGGGTGTGGTGCATGCTCATCAAAATCAGATAACGCAGGGAAACTAATTACAACTTTTAACTGTTGTTGCAATCTCTTCTGTAGAAGAGAAGTTTTCACATTAATATTTCTTGCATTAGAGGTGAAATCAGATCCTCATCCCGCACTTGCTGTGTTTGGAGTGCTGCCAAAAAGCTCTTTTAAAAAAGGCATTCCTACTGGAATATGTCATGGACTATTCTCTGCTCCCAGCTCAGATGAGGAACTGGAATGCAGACCTCCCAATCACACACCAGTGGTGGCATTCGGGAGGCTCACGTTGCAATCTAGAGAAAATAAGCATCAAGGCAGAGGCAATACCACATGAAAATGACAGGGAGAAACAAGCAAAACCCATGTGCTGTCTGTAGGGAGCTCAGCAAATCTGCAGCCCTACAAACCTCTGTTTAACACAGGCTGGAGCTTAAGTCAGCATAACAACTAGCTGGGATTTACATACATGTACTTCTATTAGAAAGTTATTTTATTGCTTTTATAGGCAGTATCTCCACAAGAGAATGAGCTGCCTAAAGAGTAGAGTGAAAACCAAGAGGAGAAGGAAGCATCTGAACTGAAAAGGTGAGAGTCAGAACATGGAAAACTCTTTAAAGAAGAGCACTAGATGCTGAGTCCTCCTCATTGATCTTGTGGTTAGCCCATCTCCCTCAGAAGGGACTGCCCTTCTGTAAGGAGAAAGAAGTGCAAATAAATATAGCCTGAGCTGGAGATAATTTCCTCTTAGATTCTCTGTTTCCCAGGTTTATTTTAAACAAGCAGACACATCCCCTCCCCCTCCCTTATATATTTCCTACTTTCTTTGGTGTCATGTCAGATTAAAACTGGAATATCTTTCAGAGACCATGTGAAAATGGTTCTATTTTTGTTGAGTAACTGTCATGAATATCAATATACTAAATAGAACAGACTGTGACAGTAAAAATGTTGATCTCTGTGGCTGCTGAAAGAGTGACATTAAGTGACTCCCACTGATGTTTAATTTGCAAATTGAATTGCACCTATTGAGGGAGGGGAAAAGCAGCAACGCTTGTGTTGATGAGAAATTCTGCATTTGAAAACGCTCCTTGTTAATGATTCAAAACATACAGTTCCTGGGAGCTGTAAACAAGTTCAGTATTCTGCACACTAATCCATAACCATTATCATATGTAGAGAACAAGAAGTTACTCATAAACAGATGTTCCCTTTGCCAAACCCATTCATTTAATGCACATTTTACTTTCCAAGTCCTAGTTAGCAGCTTTCTGTGGTGGGTGGATTACATGAAAGGATGGAAAAGCAAGGATAAGTTTGCCTGCAAAGGAGCAATGTTTTCATGACTGTTCTGAGTCTTTTCCATCTTGCCTTGTAGTGGAAGAGTTATTCATCTTGGACTTGCCCTCACTGCCCTGGAGGGCACTCAGCTTTATGCTTCCAAGCACTGTGAGGCAGTGGGGGATGCCAAATGTATTCTGTTACCAGAGAGCTGTGTCATTAACCGTGCTCTCTGCTCCGACTGGGAACGAAGCCTGGCATTCACAAATGCTTGTGCCCAGAGAAGGCAATTATCTTGCCGTAAGTTATAGCTGAGCTTTAAGGAAAAGGTATGCCAAAAACAAGGGTGGAGGAAGAATTACTGCTCAAAGCACAACTAATTTCTGAGTTACTTCATGTTTCTCAGGGCCTAGTCCAGCCAGGTGTTGAGTGTCTCTAAGTATGGAGATCCCACCACCTTTCTGAGCAACCTGTTCCCCTGGTTAAGTACTCCCATGAAATTTATTTCTGTATGTCCAGCTGGAATTTCTCTCCTTTTGCAATGCACATGTAACTCAGTTTTTCCTGTAACTCCCCATAAGGAAGGTGTATGCAGCATAAAGACCTTCCCTCAACCTTCTCTTCTCCAGGTTAAACAAATCCAGTTTTCTCAGTCCCTGCTCCCACAGTGAGTGCTGCATCACCACGACTATCTTGGTGACCCTCTACTGGACTCTCTCCAGTTTGTCAGTGTTCTACTAGGAGCCCCAAACTGGACACAGTAGTCCAAATGGAGTCTCATGAGTACTAAACAGAGGGGATGTTTACATGGATCCTAACAAAGAAAAGGACCGTCATGAATTAAAAACCTGGCCAGGCTGTGCTGAGATCTCTCAAAACTCTGTCACTGCAATTACTTAAAGGGGGTTTCTCAAAGATATTTAAAGAAAGAATGAGAGACAATGGGCAGAAACTGAAATACAGGAAATTCCATTTAAATGTAAGAAAAAAATCTCTCACTGTGAACGTGGACTAACAGTGAAACAGTTTGCTAGAGGGGTTGTGAAGCCTCCACCCTTAGAGATACCCAAAACACAACTGAACACAGCCCTGAGCAACCTGCTGTGCCCGATCCTCCTCTGAGCAAGGGTGGGTTGATATCTTCCAATCTCAACTAAGTTTGATTCTGTGAACTGTTAAGTGAGATTAAAGCTACATGTGTAAGGCAGGTTCTAGGATGATCCACATTTGAATCTTTATCAACATAAGATGCACAGACACAAATAAAAGATTGTTTAAAAAAGAAAACAAACCAAACCTAGCCACAGAACCCACAAAAAGATGTTATTCTGGACTTGGTGTTGGGTGGCACACAGAACCTACTTCAGATGTTACTGGTAGAGCAATTCTGTGTCAGTAATCACAGTACAGGTATGGCAGTGTTGTGGGAGAGAACAACCCAAGCAGATTCAGCATATGGATATTCATTTTCAGGAGAGGTTTATCAAAATGAGATTTAAAAAAAAAAAAAAAAGGAAGAAAGGAAGCAAGTCTTAAAACAGAGAGGTCCAAAAGCCAGAAGGGAACAGGCAGCCTGGATGCTGTTAAAAAAATACTGTATTAAAATCTCAGGTGAAAATTTTGACACAATTTGAAAAGAAAACAATGTGATCCAAAAAGGCCATTTCACAGCTCAAGAGGTACATTAAGGATAAGGATGCTATCACAAGCCATAAGTTAACGTTTAAAAAATGGGAAGCTTATCCAAATTAGGAGAACAGGAAAGCCCATAAAATAAGGCAAGTCAACCATATACCAGAAATTAAAAGGGCTAAAAAATAATGTGAGTTGAGCCTTGCAAAGACTGATAGTAAATAGTTCTTTATATAGCAAAGGCAGGAAGCCAACTAGTTTGAGGACAAATATGTAAAAGGCCATTTGGGGAAGACAAGAAAACAGCAGAAATGCTCATTGGGTTTAATGTTCCAGTCTTTTCTGGTGAAGACATGAGAGAGAGCCCCAAACCCAGCATATTCTTGATAGCAATTCTTCAGAGGAGTTAGTGCAACCTGAATTGAATTCCCAGGAAATAACAGACCAAACAGATAAGCTGGAGGTGAGTAAACCAGTAGGACCAGGCACCGCTGACAGAATAGCTCACATGTGAAGCTGCAGAACTGGTGGCCCAAGGTGTGTAAACTGCCATTACAAGTGGCCTCTGTGCTGGAGAAGGAGGAGGGCAGAGCTGTCACTGTAGCCCCCCAGCTAGAGGGGTCTTGGGAAACAACAGGCCAGAGAGTTTGACTTCCATCCCTCCTACAACAGCAGAGCCAAAAGACCACGTACACACAGGGAAGTGTGATGTCAAGGGAAGCAGTCAACATGATTTCTGTAAGGGACAGCCTTGCAACCAGTCTGCTGGAAGTCCATAGGAGTGGTAACAAGAATGTAGAGATACTGGACATACTGTATTTAGATTTTCAGGTAGCTTTTGGCAGTTTGTCAACAAAGGCTATGAAGATACTAAGTCATCATGGACTGAATTAAAGGTCCTTTTGTGCTTTGAAAATGGAAAAGAAAGGTAAGGGCTCAACTGTGACTTTTTTTAGGATGGAGAAGCAGCACCAACAGGAGCCCTAGAAGTCACTCTGGCATTACTCAACATCCTCACCAGCAGCCTGGAGTAAGGGTGTGTGTGTGGTTTGCAGTCAATGGCAAGCTCATTTGTCTGGTGAAGTGCTGAGCTGTAGGTGAAGAACTCCAGAAGTACTTAACAAAGCCAAGGGAGGGGGCAGAAGGGTGGCACATGAGCTTCAGCATTCACCAAGGTGATGTCTTGGGTAGAATAATCTGTAGAATAATCTGAATCATGTTTACATGGTTCTGAACTCACAACTGGCAGCCACCCCTCAAGAAAAAGCTGTTGGAGTCACCATGGACTATTCTCTTAAAAACTCAGCTCAGTGTGCTGTGGCAGCCAGAAAGCCAGGAAAATGGTGGACATCCTCAGGGAGGCTCTTCCAGTGTGGTGCACCCACATCTGGAGTAGTGTGTGTGGTTCTGGTCTCTGCATTGCTAGAATAGAGCAGGTTAGAGAAGGGCAACCAAAAAGGACAAAGGGATCAGTTTCCTCAAGAGGAAAGCCTGGAAAGCCAGGATTGCTCACATTAGAGAGGAGATGGGTGTGGAGTGATGACGACTTTTTAATGAACTTATCTTTCACAGAATAGAGGTGGGTGTGAAATCTGGTCACCTGGAAGTGAGAGAGAAACTTGCCTAAAAGAAAAGCATTTGTTTCCAGGAAACCAAAGGTTTTGTTGATGGTGTTGGTAGTACCCCAAAGCAACTTGTCACAAGGACCAGGATTGTTCCTCTGATCTCCTCACACCCTGTGCCCAGGAGGCTCTGCAGATGGCTAGGCAATGTACTGTGTTCTACAGGAAGTCAACTTTTTGCTCTGTCACACATGAGCCAATGGCTGATCCAGTCCGTGGGTGTGCAGTGCTGCTGGAGCTTTTATTTGAGAAGAAGCAGAGGACCTGAGATCAGCAACAGGGCTGAGGTATTTCCATATGAGCCACACATTTGCTCCATTCTTCTGGCCAACTTGTTTTGAGTGTCTTTTTCCATTATGGGGTTTGCAGTTGTGTCCCAAAGGAAAAGAAACAATATGTGTGCCCTTTATGCTCTTTATAGTATACTAAAAAAGGGGGGGAAACTCTCTGTTTTGAGTTTCTTTCCAAACAGGACTTTTTTTTGTCTGTGGATTTTTTTTGCCTTAATTTGTTTCACTGGGTAATGTCATCACTCATCTTTCCTGTTTTTGCTGTAGAACTACTTAGATGGTTCACAGATGTGCACTGGAAATGAAAAGGTAGCATGCTGAATCCTGAACACAAATAATCTTCATTTGTAACTTGAACTGTTATTGCTCACAAAAGAAGACAGAAGAGATTCCACTTGATCTTGCTGCTTTGGTTTCTCTTTTCCCTGAAATTTTAAAAAACTGCCTCCCAAGACTTGTGCAAGAACTAAAACAGTTGTTTTTACAATAACATCACAGCTCAACTGGCAACCTTCCCCAAAACAAGTCTTTCCTCATCCCATAGCTCCTTCAGGCCTTTGCTAAATGTAATGGAACTTTCTAATCAACAAGGCTGTGTTTGTCTTTTCCTTCATCTCTTCCCACTTAAAGCAGCTTGTTGTCCTGGTCAAGTATGTATTTAAATTGTTTATTGCAAAAAGCCAGGCTGATCTGTAGACACATTTCTCTGGTTCTCCCTATCAGCTGTTTTTTTCAAGATCCCCTTTATATCTATTTTCCCACTCAAACATGTACTTGAGCTCATAGACGTGACCCCCTCTCAACTTTCCAGGTCTAAACAGAGAAGTTTCTGACTCATCTGCTCCACATGCTGAACATCTTTGGAGGGACCATCTTTGGAGATGGACCCTTCCTAATTTTGCATCTTTCTGTTTCAGATAGGACATCCTCTTCTTAGAGGAAAGACATGACTCTCGAGGTGCACAGTGACAGCCCTATGCCATCTGGCCCTGAAAAATATTATTCCCAGCTATTTCAAGTGACATCATATTTTCTTCATAACATGTGGTAAAAAATACTTGGTTGGAATGTGAACTATTCAATGGAGATGGTGACAAACATCCCCATGCCTGGGGATGTTCCAACAGTGGCAAGAGCATTAGAGTTGATTGTGTTCCTGCAGAGAAGCTGCGTGACAATTCAGCAGAGAAAGGTGGCTGAGCATAAGCATACCAGGCATCTCTGGAAATTGTATCACGTTGTTTTCATTAGTTTCTGATCTTGGTACGCTGGGATTGACTAAATGCTCTGAGGGAGTTCAAAATGAGAATGGCTGAATCACAGCAGACTCGCTGGAGTGATCGAAGGCAACAGCAAGCAGAAATCTGCATGAGTCATCCTAAAGAAGAGGCCAGAGAAAAGGGTGGGTGTGCTTTGTACTAAAGTACATAGCTCTTCTGGGAACATGGACTTTTCAGGAGCTTCTGCTTTCCTATTCTGGTGTAAATCCAAAGGGAATCTACTGTTCTCTATGAATTGCTCTAGATAAGGATGGGTTCTGCTGGAAACAAGAGGTACAGCCCAAGTTTCTACACCCATTCTATCCTTCTACCCAGCTGTTTTTCACCTGCTGCAGATCTATGTAAGTAGGAAGGCATCACTCCAGAACAAAGGCCCAGGGCTGAGCAGGGACAAAAATGTACCCAGAGACATTACAGGACCATTGCCTTAGCTTCTTCCACTGTGATATTCCAAAAGTGTAAAGAAAAGGATCTACTCATTTTGGGCAGAGGCTGGGAGCACAGTGCTTTCCACAATAGGGCCATTCCTTGCCCTCACACTGCCACAATGCACAGCCTTCCTTCCACACCCTGTCTGACCAGGCATGGTGGTGTTCACCCTACTACACCTCCCACAGCTGCCAGTGCTGGCAGGAAAGGGGACTAGCAAGGGCTAGTTGACTTGATAGGTGGATGCATGGATTTTTTTCTACTTTCTCCTTGTGTGGATTGGCAAGTAGCAATGCCACAAAGGGTCTTGGTCTGAATCCCACAAAGCAGTGTCTCAGCATCTTCACATTTCAACAGTAGCCCCACAGCCTTTGTAATACTGTGTTGTCTACTTCACAGCAAATATCTGTCTGCTAAATACAGCCACCACCAAGACTTTGCTTGAAATCCTTGAAGGAAACTAGTTGCCCTGTCCTCTGCATATCCCATGGTTGTTTCTAGAAGGGTGTTTGTGGTACCCTGCTATTCTCAAACCAAATAATAGTTCCTGCTGCTCATCTCTGGTGGAGACAGTTGTCCCTTCAGCATGTTGGTGACACTGGTCCCAAATATCCTTCTGTTGGAATCATCTGGGTAAAATGACTCACTTTAAATAATCTGTCATTTTGATAATTTGGGTCCTTTTAACCCCAGAAAATTTGGGATGGCCCAAATGAATAGCTGCCCTGGCAGTCTGCCAGCACACAGGGGCTGAGCCACTGAGCGCTCACTCACACGCTCCCTGCTGCTGAGCACCAGGCAGCATGTTTGAGGGACTCCTCCAGTGGCTCCAAAGGCTTCCTCTGGCCAGGCTCCTGCCGAATTTTCCACTCAGGGCACTGTTATCTACAGGGTGTCATGCTTCCACAGCATGGTCCAAGCAAGGATCTCAAAGCTCTGTATAGATGGAAATTAGCGCCATCTCAACAGTGACCCTCCCAGCCCCAGCCTGGAGCCACAGTACCCCCAGCTGCTCCCATAGCTCACCTCCCCTCTGCCTGGCTTCATCTTCCTAGGTTTATTGCTTTTGGTGTTCTGTTTGCCAGAGGAAGAGTGCCAGCATGACTATAAACTCTGTGTTCCCCTGTGGTGAGGCACCTCCACGTTCAAAGGAACTAAATTGTGCTAATGTTTACAAGAAATATTCTAATTCCAGTGTGTGAAACCATCCTCTTGACAACATCTTTCTGTGGCTAAGCATTAAAATGTTTATTCAGACTGGACCAAGATCTATTTCAAGCCTAAACCCCACAGTCAGACATTCCTGCATTCTACAACAGCATTCCCTAAAGCTGACTGTGACAGGGCAAAGCTCGCTGTTGCTATCTGGGGAACAGAAAGATTCTCTCCTGCTCATGCATTGTCCCCTTGTTTCTGAAAAGTGCTGCACAGTCACAGTAAGTGATGGCTCACTAGCTAAGAAGCACTGCTGCTCTGCATGTGAATGAGTGCCCAGCACTTTCAGGAAACTATGACATGGGCAGTTCCCCTTTTTAATGCTCTTTGATGTCCAATAAAAATATATATGTCAAAATATGTGCACCAATTGCCTTCAGCTAAGCATTGGATTTACCTGCATATTCCCACCAATCTTCAACTGCAGCAAATTATCTCATGAAAGTTTTCTTCATTTCTAGTTTCACTGTTTCTTAACATGAAAAATCTAGTATCTAATGATGCCTGAGCTGGTTTTTTTCAGGTTTGGTTTGCTGGGGTTTTTTTTTAAATCACATTATTAGATTTCTCCCAGAAAGTTTCTCCTTGTGATCTTATGGTATGGATTATCTTCAGGATATTATGCATGTATCTTCCCAGATGAATCTAGGAAATGTAATCAGGTGAACAAACAGAAGTATAATTACATATTCCTCCACCTTCTATATATGTAAGCATTTGATATGTGTATAAAAATACAAGGCTTGCATTGATAAATGTGATTTTCTGCAGAGAGACACTGTGGCAACAAATGTGTGTCTGTCTACCTATGTATATCATGCCTTCCTTTTCTAGAGTGTGGTATTACTAACTTGGAAAACCGAAAAATAAGAAGAAATGATCACACTCCCTTAAAAATGATGAGATTTTGAAACATCAATATATAGTGAATTCTCTGTCTTTCAGTCTTCAGGTTGTGCTCTAAGAGATACTTTCAAGCTTAAAAGAAAAGCATTGTTGAGATTCCTATATAATCAAACCAGGGCTTGAAAAGACACCATTTGTCATGAGCCACGCACTGAATCTGTGAGAGCTGGCAGCAGTGACAGTATTACAATTAAGAATAACATTTTTTCCAGATAGGATAAACACCATTTGTCACTTCATAAGCTTTTGGATGTGAAAATGGAACTACGACGATTTTCTTTTCTCATCCAGATGTAGATGATGTTGCTTCATCTTCTGACAATGTATTATTAGACATCATTACATGAAATTTAAAGCCTCCTCTCTTTCAGCTCCCCTCCTTATTCCCCAATTTTGACACTGTTTTCTTGATCACTGATACAGAAGCCATCCAAGTGCTTTATTACTGATTGGCTGTATCACTTCACACCCAAAATGTGCTATACCAGAAAAGGAAGATCCAAAAAAGATGACAAAGAAGCATGTGGGAATATGTGAAGTTGTTAATATCCATACTGTAAAAATCTGATATTTGCTATGGCAGTACATGTCAGAATTGCAGGTCTAGGGTCAGTATGACAGAGGTAAATTTGTAGCTAAATTTGATGCCTGGGTATCTTTTTGTTATGACAGTTGCACCTTTTACAGAAATGTCAATAAAGCTGTTAGCTATCCATTCCATATGTCAGCAAAGAGGAGAGGGATGTGTGTGACCACATCCAGGGATGCAGCTGGGAATGCTTACTGCAGCACGGTAGAGCAGAGGAAACTAGAAAGGATCCTGGCCAGGATTTCCAAATATTCCAAATGTAATATTCTGGTGCACATCATCCAGGAAATCTGTGTGAGTGCTGGGTGTATAACAATTTTTAACACCTCTGAAAATCCTTCAGCCAAAAGAAGCATGCTGCCAAGGGAAGCACAACTGCAGGGTGCTGGACGGACCATTGTTTTTCTCAACAAAGTTAAAAAGGGATTTTTAATGACCGCAGATAAATAGCATCCAAGTAATGCCTCTTGCTGCTGAGATGTTGTCTCAGTTTGAGACAAATTAGGAGAAAACATCCCTCTAATAGAAGGCAGGTTCCAGCAGCCCTTCCCGCACCAGGTTTGGAAAGAAATTTCTTGGAGGAAAGTGAAAAAAGCTGTTTATTTAACAAGCAGGGTGCACGCAGGCATGAGAGAATGAATAATGTTAAATAATAAAACCTCTCGCTGTGGAGAAGACCTGGTAGATTCAGAGTCCTTTCCGTAGGTGAGGCTCTGCTCTCTCCAGAGCTGGGTGCGGCATGGGCCCCTCCGGGCCGCGGTGTGGGGCCTCCATGTGGGGCCTCCCCGCGATGGGGTTCCGGACCAGAGCAAAGCTGAACAGTTCCAGGAGAAGAAGAAGAAGCCACAATCCCTGGAAAACTCCTTGCTTCAGCTAACAGGCTAGCTAAAAAGTGAAGAATTTTAACCCTCCCTCTCTCTCTCCCAAGAAACAGAGCCAAAAGCTGGCTAAAAGCAGGAAGGTGCTCCCTTGGCTCTGCAGCGGTGAGAGCGCAGGGGAGTCTGTGAGTTCTTGAACACAAACCACGCTGAAGAATTTGCTCAGCTTCCCCCGCTCTTTCTCTTGGACCCAGCTTAAAGGTACAGAAACTCATGTCTGGGCAATAAGTAGATGATAGGGAATACAGTGTCATACAGTCACTCCAGGACAGATGTCATAACAAGGTATCTCCTAAGGGACACTGAGGAAAATCAGCCAAAAAATGGCCAGCAGCACATCTTGTAGTTCTTACGTATTTCTTTCTGAAATCTCTCTCTTGCTCTCATATGCCCAGCTGTGAGACACAGGGATATCTCCTTGAGGGATTTTGCCTCCTTTATCAGAGTTCTGCTTGCTGGTGTGCTCTGCTCGCTGGTGTGCTCTGCTCCTGCCTGGGCTTTGGACACTGACAAGTCATAATCTTTCAAACTGTTTTTATTTTATTGGTCTGGATTTTGATTTTTTTCCCCCAGACAATACCCTCCAAAGTGTTGAGAGGCAGCCTGGATGCAGATGTTCAGGCCGGAAGCCTCTCTCCCTCACAAAGCCAAAGAAAATGTAGATTCCTTTGCAGACTCATTGCAAGAGACAAACAGGTCCCCTCTGCCCACCCGTCCTCACCTTGGCAAGTGGTGGTGCCCATGTTTGGGGGAGTGAAGCGTGGCTGGGCTGTTCCCTCTGCCCTCCATTGTGGAGAATGTCCTTCCTGGGTCCTGAGTTGATGCCTGTGTTAGTCTGCACTCAATACTCCAGCAAAGGGCAGCACAACAATGAACACCAATGATTCACCTCATTCACCAAAAACGACACACCAAAAAGGAATGGTAACTTAAAGGAAGACACTGTATTTACAGTTCTTGAGAGACAACACCCTACAGCTACCAGTAGGAACAAAGCAATGACTTCAACAAAGTCACCACTTTTCGTGGTGTTTAGCACCTAACCAGCATCAAACCGCGACATGGGGCACGGAAGTTCCACATACAAGAAGATAAGATGAGATGAAGCTTGTAGAAACTGCAAAGTGACATAACCCAAAAAACACAAGTGCTGAACAGCCTCAGCTTAACTCTGTGTATTGCAATAGTCTTTCCCCACACTGTTGTACGTGATGCCTTCACGAAGGCCAGGTACGCTGTGATGGGCCATGAATGACACAGGTGCTGTGCCCAAGCTTCACCCCACTGTTCAAGGCCTGGTTTCCTGCCCAGAGGGCAGCCCCAGCTTTGCCCTCTGCTCCCACATGAGAAGCAGTGCCCTGAGGCAAAGCCCCCTGCTTTGTCTCCCGTATGGCATCCCAATTCTGGGGAGAATGAGGACCAGCCAGAAGGATGGGCCCTTCACCCTTCTCTGTTCCTAAAATACCTTGTTTATAACCTTAAACAGCCTGGACACTTGACATCTCCACTGTCTTTGATTGTCTGACATCTACTCTGTCTGCCTGCAGTTTCCAGCCTGGAAAGGATGGAAATTTCATGATAGTCCCCTTCCATTTAAGCACGTGCTTGCCTTAGGGTTGAGTCATCCCTGCCGAGATGATTTGCAAAGCAAAGTTGTCCCAACCTGAGCTCACTGTGCTCTGGGTGCTGCCTTGCCTGTCCTCCCGGGGCCGTGAAAAGAACACTCGCAGGCATCAGCTGGTTGACAATGCACAAGCTCAGAAGCATCAAAAAAAGTGTTTGACCTTTGTGTGTCAGGTGTGCTAGAAACGGATCAGCATGAGGCAGTGAGAGGCACAGGTGCCTTTTGAGCAGGAGGAAAAAGGAACTTGGCAAGCCTTTTGATGTGTCTCAGTGAGCAAGCAGCAGCATCAACAAAGACAGGAAAAGATTTAGAAAAGCATACTTGTAATAGCTGAACACAAAACTGTCCAAAAGTGATGATTTTGATAGCTTCAGAGACAATTTGCCGTGTGTTGTGCCTGATTTGCTGTCATTTCACATAATATGAAAACTTGAAAATAAGACAGTCAAAATGTTCTGGAGAGGAAATGGCTGCTTCGTTTCCTAGGCTAACATCCTGCCTCAGGTGAACTTTCTCCATTCTACAGCCAAAGGTGGAAAGTGTCCATAGGTCTCAAGATGGAGATGATTTAGGCTGTATTATTTAGAGCTACTCTAAGTGAGGGGAGAGACAAGGAGATTAAAACAATCCTCCCCTTTTACCTTTCTGCTTGCCCTCCTACAGTGAAAAATCTCCACTTCCCATGGGCTTTGCTATAATCCTCGCCTGGGAAGCTCAGGTGTTTAACCAAAAAAGTCCAGCAAAGAAGAAACTGAAACAAGGGCTGTGACTAATTAAGATGTTATCTTGTAAGGACATTCAGATGAAAGTTCCTGGGAAGAGAATACAAAAATCGTAAGTAGCTGTAAAGTGGTTCTTTTCACCCACCTTAAAGCAGGGTACCACATAACAACTCACAGCTGTGCGTATTTGATCCCCATCTAGCATCAGTTAATGCATTATTTACATCCTTATTACTGGCAGTGGAGTTGAACAGAAATGATGGGAATATCTGTTACACCTGATGGGAGACAAGCATTTTGCATAGATCACACTTGTGACTGAGCATGGCCCAGAAAGGCAGGGGCAGAGGAGGTAGGAAAGCAACTGAGCTCAGAGAAACTGGAACTCCTTAGAAATCAGATAAATGGAAGAGGAAGCATGTTTTGGAGTGCAAGCAGACACTCAGTGGATGGGACAAAGAAAGAAAACTTGCTCACTTTGCCTCTATCCAGAGCTGCAGCAAAGAGCAGCTGAAGTGAGGAGAGGCATGAGTGGAAAGAATTAGCAATGCGTGAAGCACCAGCATGCTTCAGAGAGCAAGCTGAAGTCCTTGTTAGTGGTGTCCTTTGATTGACACTTGATGGCCAGTGCTAAAGGTAAGGGGTCAGGCAGGTTTTTTGGCCACTAACCCAGGCAGGGAGCTGCTTCCTGGCTCGGAGATGTCTAATAAGGCACAAAGAGCCTTGACGCTCCCTTAAAAGAGATGGTGAGGCACACCACACCCTGTGGAGATCAGGCAGTCTCCTGCCATCAGGAATCCCAGGACTGCTGTCATGTAGCCCAGTTGTGGAGGTGACTGGTGACAACTTTTATTTGGATGACTGCCCATGGGCAAATGGATGGACACCACCAATTACACTTTCGCAGAGCACTTGACAGCTGGTGGCAGCTGAAAACTTTGCCTCCTTTTTAGTGAGGTCTAGAACAAAACCAGGAAAAGCTGTGTTTTCTATACCTGAAAACCATTTTGGCTCCTTCATGCTGTCTCATAGGCACCCTGGAACAGATTACTTCTGCTGTCTTTACGTAAAAGCTCCAAACTCCTTGCTGGACAGAAGGGACAACCTTCCTGACAGGCTGCCAGGCAGAATGGTTTGGCTCTACTGCTGCCTCATTGTTATTAGCAGAAGTGTATTCCAGGATCACATCCAGCTGCAGGCAGAAAAAGGCAGGAAGATAGCACACAAGCTCCCATACTCCATCTGCTCTAAAAACTGGAATCCAACTCCAGTCCAGCCCTTCAGGCAGTAACAGGACTATACCCAGGTCAGCTGAAACCAAACTCTCTGCTTGAATAAGCAGACCTCCAAATATAACTTCTCTGATGCACACTGTAGCACCATGCTGGATCATCACCCACTAAGATGAAATTAGCCTTTTTCCTGCCCTGAACTTCAATAAGAGCGAATTTTTCAAAATTGGTCCACGTGGGTCATAAAACAGTAGCTCAAGATTGCAAAATCTCTGTGTGCTGGCCTGGCTGCAGAGGAGGAACGTGAGGAAGAAGTCAGCAGCACAAGGCTCACATCTGGTCAAGTTCCTGTATACATGAAGGGTTTAAACTTAAGCATGTTACCAGCTGCAGCCACCCAAGGCAGCCAAGGCTCAATGACAAGCAAAACCTCTGTGTATGAAGGTCACAGGGAGAAAAAGGCCCAGAGCTGTACGAAAGGGCATGGTCCATTTGGAGGACCTCTGAGCAGTGGCCCCCAGGGGAGGCATAGCTGCCAGTGTGCGTAATTGCCAAGAGATTTACAGGGAAAACCCACAGCAGAGCAGGACTCTTAATGTTGTCCAGATCAAAGCAGCTTTGTGGTTTAGAAAATGTGTCATCAGAGGGAGGGAAAAAAATTAATGGCAACCTCTTCCAGGACAGCCTAGTAGTGCCTACTTGGTACAAACACCTTGTGTGAGATTTGTATAACCCTCACAGACATCTGGAAAACTGCCAATGGGCATGAGAACAGAGGGTACAGCAGCCCCAGCAGCCCCAGACCAAAGGCAAGCTCATGTGCATGGGCTAGGTTTGTAGGCTACACCTCATTGCAGCCAGTTCAGCTTGCCTGCCCCTTCCAGGGCACCTGGACAATTGTGACTGGTCTTCTCTAGTGTTTCATGGTGATTTGGGAAAATGTAAGGAGACATAGCTTCAGCTTTCCAGAAGCTTCCTTTGCAAAGCAGCCTTGCACAGGACAGCTATAGAAAAACTCCTTATATTCCAGCCCTCCCTCCCTTCCCAAGTTCTTCTATGCAGGGATGAGATGCAGATGCACCTCAGCCTTTGCTGTTTGGAGACAATCCTACACTTGAGACCTTTCTCTAACTCACCTGATCTGCCCTTACTCCGGGGTAAGGGCAAATCATTCCATGCGACCGATGTAAGCAAGCAGTAGGACAAGCCTGGTGTGGGGGCAATATGTTTGTTAGCACGTTCCATCCATCCAGTTATCCACAGATGCCTAACGAGACACAGGAAGGCAGCCACAGGCCAGGCAGCTCAGACTTCATTCTGTAATTGTTTCTTGTGCAACAAGTTGCAATCATATGAGAGCTACAAGCATTAAGACTATTGCCCCACCAGGAGCATAAGCAGGAGGAGAGACCTCCACGACACAATTTTAATTCAGATAATCTCAGGAACCCTGTGTGCTATGAGGATCACAATTCATGGGCTAAATCCTGAAGGCCTTGCTCAGTACTTTTCTGGAATTGAAAAGCGTTTGTGGAGGCTGTGCAGAAGCCTTACCCGACTAAACACTTTGAGACCAGAAGCGCTGCTTTCCCTGATCAGGTATCTAGCACCACAAAAGCCTGCTTTGCTTTACAAAGCACAGAAAAGGGATTCTCTGCCCTGAGGAATCCACAGCATAGGAGATGTCAATGTGAGGATGGGCAGTCTCTTAGTCTCGTAGTGGATTAGTCTCCATTAACCTTTAGCTCTTTTAGATTTTGCCATATTTGAAACAAACAAACAATCCCAATGTTGTGAATCCCTTTAGAACCAAAGGTAGCAGACCACTCTTGCATGTTTTCTGGTGAGATTTGATAAGAGCAGTGGCTGGGCAGCTTCAGAGGAATTCTTGCTTGTTCATAACGTTGTGTCAGGTGCTGACTGGGGGTACATTTCTCAGCCCTACCAGGAAAATGGAGAGAGAGCTGGGAAAGAACAGGCATCTGAGTCCTTGCATTGAAACAGGTGATTAAGTTCTACTCTGTGTAGCACTGTGTATGTTCTGGTAATGCCTGCTGAACCCAGTGAAGGCAAGGGGTCCTGTGGCATTGGGTACAGATACTCAGCCTATAGTAGGCTAGGGGCATTGTTTCTTACAGAGCACAGCAAGAGGTCACACAGAAAGATGCCTCTCCTCTTCAGTATTTATCATTAGGGCTGAGGCTCTTTCGAGGATTCCCTGCCCTCCAATCTCTGACAGACTGAGGTCAAATGAGAACACAAATCTCACTGATAAGGTTGTAAAATATGCCAATTGAATGTCAGATACAATTAAACAGGAAGATAATCGTGATGTGATAACTCATGAGGAGGAGACTGCTGAATCAGTTTTAAAAATGGGCAATGTGTTAAAGGAAGCAGCAGAGCCCAAGCAGAGTGAAAAGGTTTTACACTGCACAGCAAAAGTGAAATCTGGGTGATAGTGCAGGAAGCTTTACTATGAGCACACCAGTCACTGTGGGAGGGCTTGGAATATCTTCAGGGAAATCACCCTCTTATGACATCCAAATGGTTTTGGGATAACTTCCAGAGATACCTGAAATTTCACTCCATTAATGTGTTGCATTAGATTCCCTGGTACACTGATTTTCAGCCTGGACATCTATCTAGCTGAACTGTCTCTAGGTGTTGGAGGTGTGTGCCCTTAAAAAAATTAGGTCTTTAACACTGTCTGTGCAGCACCAGGGGTATAGCAAGGAGAGGAAATCCCCACGCACACCCCATTATCAGGATCACAAGGACAGCTTCCCTATTCCTTATTTGCATCAGCTGCTGTGGCATATATGCTCCAGGTCAGGCAGGAATGGCCATACAACTCCTGCCACTCAGACTACAGCCCTACGCACATTTGCACAAGAAAAGGCTGGAGACTGAGGTGGAGGAGGAAGGAAAAGGCTGGGTAGGGTACTGCACTGCTCTAGCAATGAGAGTTGAAGGGCAGGACAGGTGTCACAGTGCCCTTTCAGCCACCCCAAAGCACCTCAGCAGAACTGAGAGGTGATGTGGTACAGGTGAAGAGGACCTTGCCTGTACCTCAGAAGAAAGCAAGGGAAGAGCTCTTACTTTCCTGGCTCATGGTTTCTTGTTTATGCTGTTTCTGAGATAGTGACCCCACATGAAGCTTCAGGCACAGAAAACAGGCCACTTCACCCTACTCTCAGCCTCATTTATTGCCTTGTGTTCCAGTTTGTTATTACGGAAAAGTTGGAGCAGGCAGACCCTGGCAGCTCAGCCTGGCACGCCCTTGGGCCCCTTGGATACTGTGGCTGTCCACAGGCACACCATGCCCCGGGCTTTTTCTTGGAGTGCTCTGCCTTTCCCTTCCCAGGCACACAGGCACCCTCCTTATCCCCAGCATACCTCTGGGTCTGCACCGAGCCAGAGCTCCCACCTTGGCCGAGCTGAAGGAAAAGGAGCAGAGAAAGCAAATGCTCCACACCCGTGAGAGGGTGTTTCTGTGTAAACTGTCAGTGTACCGAGTAGTACTGGCACACACACAGCCCTGGCACAAATGCACCCAGCTGCAACTTTCACACAACAAAACCACAGACAAGCCTAAGCTGATGGTGGGAGCTGAAGCCATGGCAAGGGAGAAGGTTTCTGGCCACCAACAGCAGAAATTTGGGTTAATCTTTCATATCAACAAATCCTCCCTTTACATTTAAAACTCCCTCCCTAAATGCCTTTCTGCCTTCATACTCTACACCAAACATGCTTTACCTGTCGGTGACTTACTGCTAGTGAATCAGATGAAATAACCATTTTTCTTGCACTATCACAAAGCCCCATTTTGGGGTAACTGCATGTGTGGAATTTTCCAGGTGGTTGTGATAAGCAGCCCATGTGAACAGAAAAATAAACAGTATGGCTTTTAGATGCTACTCAAATTGCCCTGGATTGTTTCCGCAACACCTGCACAGGCCCTTAAGCAAAGCCTCTGGCTGCCTCCAAGTGAAACGGGGCATTTGATGCTATCACGACAACCAGATGCCGAGCAGAGATTTTAGAAAGTGTCAGCAAACAATACTGGAGTTGTTGGGATACTTAAAAGTGTCTCGAGCAGCTGTAGCCAGCTAGAGTACATAAAAGGGAATAGCAATTAATTCACAGTGGTCCACACCATTGATCTAACACACAAATGGGAGGAGCAGGTGACTAAATGTCATGCTTCTGGCTTGTACCTGAAACCCAGGTAACAGATTTCCACTTCCTTACCAGACATAGTAG
The DNA here is from genome assembly GCA_013398055.1 of Ifrita kowaldi. Lineage (NCBI taxonomy): Eukaryota > Metazoa > Chordata > Aves > Passeriformes > Cinclosomatidae > Ifrita > Ifrita kowaldi. The sequence goes on from VZRS01006134.1 coordinate 113,089, forward strand.
AAAAAAATGTGTAGTGATGTACTGCAGTGGCTGTGGAGTCAGATAACTCCAATAAGAGGGGTTGTTTTCTCTAAACTATAGACAAATGAAAAGTATAGAAGAAAAGTCCAGTTTCAAGACAGTTGCTTCCCTCCTATTGTTTTCTTGAATATATTTTAATTTTCACATTTAGCTCAATTATTTCTAATTGGTGGTATGTTATATAAATCCCTCTTACCTGAAATCAGATTTTTACAGATTCTTCCATCCACTCCTGCTCTTCTTAAAGCCAACAGAAGTTTTGTTTATAGTCAGGGGAACTAGCTTCAGTGCAGATCCTGGTCATGAGAACCAGTGTACAGGCATCAGAAAGGTGAAGGCATGGGATAACTGTGTACCTCCCTCCACACATGTGCATTAGCAAAAGGTACAGAAAGGGCTTATTTAGAGGGCAGTCCCATGTTTGGGCTTGGCAGGGATGCTGTGCTTGCTGTAATCAAATGCCCTCAGATGATGCATTGTACAGCAATATATATGCCCAGGCTACAGAAAAAGGGCTAGAAAGGGTTCCTGGGATGATCAAGCTGAGCTCTTGACTGCCACAAACACTGAATCTTAATTCCCAGTATGAATTTTCAGACAGGACAAGAGGGGATATTCTCACCTTCCCCTTGCACCCCAGCCCCGTGACACTGCAGTCCAGTCCCCGTGCCTGTGTGTGTCAGCTGGTTTCTCACTGTGCATCTGCTTCTCAGAGCCCCTGAGGTTATCATGTGTCCCTGAAAAGCCTTTGAATGGCCTGGCAGTCTTGTTCCCGGCCTTAAACATTGAGCTATATGAGGGAAGAAGGCCATACACCTTATTGCTCCTGCAGCTACACCTGTCGGTCTTGGTCTGCCCCTTGACCCCTTCCAAAACTCCTCAGTTGCCATTTTCCTAGAGTGGACCCCCTGCTTCACATCTTTCACAGCCTGTCCCATGCCAAGGACTCCGTCCTCCCTCATCTCATCTCTGCCACACATCCGAGCCTTCCGGTCCTTCGCATCCCTGCTCGCTCACATGGTCAGCTGCACACTCCTTCCCCAGAAATCTTCTGCACTTTCAGACTTCTGCCTTCCCCATCCCTGGTGAGCATTTGGCTGCAGCCCCAGCTCCGTGGCCCACAGGTGATCCAAAAGAGGCAAAAAGAGAGCAAGCCCTATGACACTGATACCTACATCTCCCTCTCTTTGCTTGTATTGTCACATGGGACTGAAAGGTACCAGAAAGGTGCAGGCATGGGATATCATCCAGATACAGCTTACATCTCTTCTGTGAATTACAAGCAGGAAAAGCTATGGGGTGGTTGTGGGCAGCTCCCAAAAGCAGCCTCGGTGTTTTTCTTCAGCTGGCGCTGCACCTCGGGTAGTCCTTCAAGGCTGGAGCTGAGGCAGCACGCAGCTGCCTGGGGACTGCTCTGTGCCTGGACATGAATTCAAAGGTCACAAGAAATGCAGAGGCTCTTGGAGTCCCGCACAAAGTCTGGCTGTGCCAGATGAGCCGGGAACACCAGGCACAGAGCAGACACTAGAGCCACATAGCCCATGGAAAAAAAATCAGCCCAAAGGCTTGAAAGGAGACAAATTTCTTACAAACCATACTTTTCCTGCAATACCAACAAATTGTGCTGAAGAAATCTACCTCTTCTTTTAGAAAAATTCACCTGACATGCTCCTTCTCTTGAGAAATGTTTCCAAGCCCAAAGTGAGTGCAAACAGATGCAAGTATGTCAGAGGCTGTGAAAAGCTGGAGAATCTTTATGGGAAATGGCAGCCCCAAAGAAATACACCCAGGATTGACTTTGAAACTTAATGATGGTAAGAAATGGTGTCAAAGGGGATGACTTTCATGAAATAGCCAGACAGCTCACCTGCTCTGTAGCTCTCAGTGCTCCTGCTACCTTCCCAAAGGCCGATGCTCCTGATTCTCCCTGCCTGGCTACCAAAACCTCCTCTGCTTGTCTCAGGATATAGCCTGGGATTTTTTTTTCATCATTCTGTAGTGCAATGAAAATGTAATATTTAAGAGGAGTATGAAATTAAATGTGGTCTCAAACTAGGTCTCTTCGTGAGTGCTGAACAAGGTGCATTATTCATTTTCATATTTAATTCATTCCAAAACTCCATTTGTGGATCCTGTTGATGTGTGCTGACCCGAAGCAGCACAGAATCAGTGTTTCTCACCACAGAATATATGGGGACCCACACCACATCTTGGAGAACTGTCTTCTACTTCTTGGGTGTCTTGAACATAACCACAGAAGTTCATATCTTGATTCAGATGGCTCAGAGGCTTGGGCCGTGATCTGCAGTTAAAGGTGGCTTGGTGCTCTCTGGGTTCTTTTTTCCGAACTGCTGAGCATCAAACTCAGCTTCAGGAGCTAAGCTTTGAAATTATAAGTATTATTTGGTGATGGATACTGTGAAAAAATAAGTATATCTCAAATCATGTCCTCCAAGGTTTTAATTTTTCACTTTAATCTATCTCAATTTTGCCAAATCAAAACTACCTTGCCTTAGTCTTGCTCAGTTTGCCATTAGCTATGGACATCACCCCTACAGAAGAGTGGAAACAACCATTCATGTCCAGTAGCAGTGTTTGAACAGCATGCAGCAACTAGGACGTAAATTCACCTGTGGAACAATCAGGGGAAAACCAATTTTGCCTCACTGCTCAATAAATTAGAACCGCACATTTCAAACACTGAATGAGGTGATGAAAAAGCTGAAAACAGAATATGTGACCAGGTAATTAGCAGTATGCAAAGGGACTGAATTAAAGTGGCAAAGGACTCCTTGGTCCTGGTCTTTCCAATCCCTGTCTGCTTGACTTTGCAGCCTTAATGTTCTCTGAACAGAGATTTTGAGTTATAAATTAATATTTGTGTGTGATTCTGTGATTTATTTTACAGGATTACCCTCATTTCCCCCTCAAGACAAGATGCACCAGTCCAGGCAGAGCATCTGATCCACAATGCTTACAATCTAAGGAGACTAGTATAGGAGGAAGGGAATAAAGGAGAAATAAAGCTTGAACACGTATGGTTGTGTGTATATATATGCACACACACATACACAAGAGTGCATCTCTGTATTTATGTTACATATGTACTGATTTAAATACTCAGCATTTTTAATATATGTATATGCATAGTGTTTGCTGTACTATATGTGTATGTGTATATATGTGCAAATTTATATATATTTATATATGTCTTGAGTATGTAAGAGAGCACTGCCTTTCCCAGCTGCCTTGCAGCCTAGATAACATTCAGTGGCTGGTTTTCCTGCTGGTGGCATAGCATCAGAAAGCTCTGAGAGGCATATCAACGACAAGGCCTTCCAGGTTTCTTCAGGGACATGCTCCATGCATAACATGCAGTGGTAGTGCAAAAATGTTTGTGAAAGGAATGGGAAAAATTTTGAAAGCTTCTAGGAAATTACCTTTCTAATTAGATTTGGCTGAAAGAAGAACCATTCTCATGGGAAATTATTTTTCAATTTCTTCTATTTACTTGTCTTTTGTAGACGTTGCCCATTTTGCTTACTCAGTTTGAAGGAGAGAGAGCAAAACCTGATATTTTTACTTTCCAAAACTATTTTTATGTGCATCACATGAAAATTGAGATTTAATGTATGAGTTTTAACATAAGAAAACACTTTTTCACTGTGAAGGTGACTGAGCACTGGTGCAGGTTGATCAGGGAGGTTGTAGAATCCCCATCCTTGGAGACATTCAAGTGCTAAATACGTGAATCTGATGATTTAGATTTTTCATTTATATAATGTCATTTACTGTCATCTATCTGCAAATGGCAAAAGTGGTACTCAGTAGTTTTCAGTTATTTTTGAGTCATTAAGCACTAAATGTTTTCCAGTAGAAATACAGATTTATCTCCAGTAAAACGAAACCTAATCACTGGGAGTTTAATTTTCTTACTCATGGTTTACTGAGTCTCCTGGTCCTGGGTCAGAGAATCCCAGCAGGGCTCCAAAGGCTCCAGTAATCTAATTGTTATCATTAATAACTATTTATTTTCTTGGAAGGACTTTGAGCTCTACAAGGCACATTCAAATACCTACCAGTGAGTAATAGGAATCATACACGAGTACAGAGACACATGGCACTGCTCCCATCCTTCAGGTACTAATAGAGATGCCCTGTAAACATCTGTGGGCTGTTCTTGGGACACAGGTAAAGGAAATACCTGTCAGTCTCACACACAGCAACCCTGGCTTCCAGCCCTTAGTAGGGTTTGTTCCTGGAGTTCCATTGATTCATTTTTGAAGCAGGCAATTGCCTATTTTGACCAACCTCACCAAAACCAACACACCTCTTACAAGAGCACCAAACATCCCATGAAATCCACACAACCACTGTTTTGCCTTCTTGAAAGCTTGCTTGTGCTGTGTACAGACTAACAAATCAAAGTGCCTGCAGTGGTGACTAATGCCTCCCTTGAAGAAAAAGACTGGTTTCTGTGATCTGCTGTGCTTAGCAAACCTGCCTTTCTTCATTCTCACCAGTGTAAATGAAGACTAATTTAACTGAAATCAGTGGTTATACCAGTGGCAAACTGGGTGTAGTAGGATTTGATTCAAGCCTGTGGTGGTGAGTATACAGTTGTTGACAAGTGTGCATATCACAGGCCAATTACTCAGCACTCAAAAGGACTGGGAAGCCTTGACATTGTGTATTACATCTGTACCAGCTAAAGTCTGTTCTTTGGAATGGCCGATCTCATCTTGGCCCGAAAGTTAAAGGAAGATAAAAAAAAATTCCCTTGTTCTCCTTATTCTGTTATTAGTTAGCATTTTTCTACATATTAATAGCACTCCAAGTGCCCACCCTTATTTCAGTGCCTGCTATGAAGGGATGAGCGTAAGAGGAATGACTTTTCAGTGGAGGAAACGATTGGACTAATGAATCAAGGAGACAAGAGCTTCCAAAACACGGGGAAAGACACGAAGTGATGGCTGAGAGGAGGCAATCACTCACATGCCACATGCCTCTTAGAGTCTTTGTGAGTCTTTTTTTTCATTCCAGCTTATTTCACAATTGCATTCAGCTGCTCCAGCCTTCGCACAGACTGACATGAGCAAAATTGTCCATCAGTGTTACAAATGGTCTAGTTCTTACTCGACAGTTGTCTGCTGTCACACAGATTTTATATTAATCCTGGCTGCCTGGAATACATGGCTCAGAATCTCATCTTGAGAAGCTTGACTTAAGTCTGAAGTTAAAAGCAGGGGGATCTTTTCCTGTTTCTGATATAATATACTTGAAATGCATGTACTGAACTCAGGAAATTTCTGCTACTTTATATTCCTTGATAAAGGCTCTTCCAAAAAAAGCTCCTGTATGTGTTGCAGTGTTTGCTAGAGGCACAGTGGTAAATGGGTACTCTGTGTCCTTTTGGTTGGCATTAAGATTGTAATGAATCATTGATAAAGCTAATAATGTACTCAGTTTAATCTAATATTACAGCACAGTAGCTGCACCCAGTGCTTACAGCACAGGAATATACAAAAGTGATTAATTTTACACTACTGCTGCTAACTGCAGTTGAACCTCTCCAGGTCATGAAAGCTTGCTAAAGCAAGTGAAGAAAATGATCACTGTAGACTGGGCAGGGGCTCGGTTTTAAAGAGCTGTGCCAGACTCGGTGGCACTTTAACAAAAGAGGATAATTATATCTGATATACATCTGATGTATCCCAAGCAGCCCATAAAAGAGCTATTGACAGCTACATATGAAACTGAGCTACATGGGAGCTCACTTCAGATGGGAATCATTGCTTCCCAAGTCTTTCGTGGAACATGATGGATGTTTACTTCACAAGCAGACTCATTTCATTTGCAAAGTAAGAATAGATAATATGGGCCCAAAGTAATCATAGCCCTGAAGCCAGCCCCTTTGTTGGTATGTACCATAATAGCTCCTTGATGGGAGTCATGCAGTCATGGGCCAGGTGAAGCTCTGATCCACTCCCTGAAATTACAAACTAAGCATTGTCTTTTAAATTAACATTTTTTTAAAGCTTAGATCGGAGTATTATATTCCAGCTTCCAATACATTTAAGTAGTGTCCATAGACAGACAATTCCCATCTGGTATCATGTCCTACCAAGGTGGAAAAATTTAGTTGAACTCATTCCTCTGACAGCAAAAGCCAGAACCAAATTAAGCCCAAATTTATGCTGGTCTGTGGATCATCACAGCCCAAGACATTCACAAGGGAATTGACTGCTTCCTCACTAGCAACAATGCTGCATTTTCTGCCTCTTCAGAAACTGCACTGTTAGCTACAGCATAAGAAGCAGGGTAGGATAGGAAAGGAGAGGACCCGACAGGACAAGGATACATTACTGGCTTGAGCTTGTGATGCCATCAGACTCAGTCTTCTGCTACATGTAATTCTTCTGGAAATGTTTCCGTCTCAGAGACTACCATCATGCTACCCATCTGCCAGGCTCACTCTCCAGACTGATCAAGGAAACTTCAGCTCAAGCCTCCAGCCAGCCTCTGAGGGAAACCATCCTCTTCCTACCCAAATGTCCAGCATGTCCTATCTTCAAAGAAAAATCAAACAGATGGACTTGACCAAACAGGAATTTATTGGGCAGGAGAGCTGAAGAGCAGAAAAAGCTCCCAAAAGACAAGCAGTCATTCCACAGCCCCACATGAACAAGAGCTTGTCTCCTGGTGGAGGCCTGTTTGGCCAGATAGCCACTGCCTCCCACTGCTTAGGGCAGGCTAACCAGAGATGCCCTCCTCCTCAGCCCCTGCAAACTGCTCTGCTTTGGCTGATGCCTTTCTGCACCAACTCAGCAAAGAGCAGAGAGGTCAGCAAGTCCCCTGCCTGGTCCCTTCCCTTGTCCATAATTTCTTTACCTCAAGATGACAAAAGTAGGTAGTGTTGCTACTCACCCTACCCATGTGGGGTTGGTTTGCCCTCTGGTATCATAACAGATGGGTGTATTTCACATCAGGTTATGACATGGCTACTCTTCTTCCTCACACTACTAGGACCAGGACAAGTCAGACATGGTGGGACAGAGCTGGGGATCAGGTCCTAGCAAAGTCAACAGTCTCCAAAAGGTTAGGCTCCTGCATCATGTTTAGCAGCAGTGCTAATGAAGCAGGAGAGCTCAGTGGAAAAAAAGTCCAAAGACAGATATAAACATTAACAGAGATGGAACAACACGAGGAAACAAGAGTACTATAGCCAACTGAAATAACACTGAGCGTTGGAAAACTGCTATCAATCTAGGAGATAGCCTGTCAGAGCTGAAAAACAGGGCTTTGGCACAGTCACCCATGGGTTTGCCACCTCTTGATTTGAGCTTTAGAGCTAATCTATTTCGTCGTACTTGTTTTACAAACCTTGTCCAGCTGGATGGAGATTTATAGAGGAAGTTCACCGTGTTGATCAACATTGAGGTGAGTTTTGTCAAAAACACAATTCTTCTGGCAGTATGTTGAGTTTTATGGTGATAGTCATTTCAGAGTCTTATTTTGAACATTCTGCTGGGAAGTCTTTATCACCAGGACCATTTGGTTAAACAGAGAAGATTCTTACAACTACTCAGTGTTGCTTTTTAACAGCAAAAGTTTCTGCAGAGTCACTATTTTATCTCTAAAGTTGCCATAAATTTCCATCAGCTACTTTCCTCTTTCACTAGAGATCTGTGATGATAACAACAATAATAGGTCATAAACAATTATGAAAGGTCCTAGCAAACTCATTTCTATTCAGAAGGATAGGACCTGCTTTGACTATTGTCCCTGCTATTCACAAATCCCTTCATCAGCTGAAGTTTCTTCATGTGCTCATTTTCTAGCCATTTGTCCTGGCTTTCTTCAACTGCCCTTTAGTTTTGCATAGTGGAGATTAAAAGGCAAAAAAAGAATAATGAAGAAAAAAGACCCAATTGCTTGAGATGATTTTTCTGCTTGGTGGGAACGTCTGTCTCTTCAAGGAGACCAATTAACATTCTCATCATCTCTCTGGACCTAATCTAAATATGAATAAAATATCAAACCCTTCCTAAAATTGTTCTTTGTTCTTCTTACCATACTGAAATTAACTTTTTGACAAGATGCCTGGCAGAGCTTCTATAGAAAAGGCACTATTCCTCCCCTTCCGCATTTGCATAATATAATGCAGTTGCATGTATCACTGGGCAGTGCTACTGTAACAACGGACACCAGTCTTTCCCCAAAAATCCCAACCATCACATAACAATTCAGAACTGTCCCAAAGTTTGGGGGGTTTGGGTGTCCAGATTATGACACATCATTTATGGACATACAGCACCACACCTTTCAATTTGCTTAAAGAAAAGAGAATGTACTGAGCATCGAACATCTCATAGAAAGATAAATATCTTGTATATGGGAACATTTGCAAGGTTCTTGCTCACTTCTGGCTAATTATGGTCATTTCCACAAGTAATTACCCAAACTGCTCTTGCAATCAATGTAATTGTGCTAAGTTGTTTAAAAATCAGCTTCATTAGATTTTGCCTGGTAAAATGTACTGTTTTTCAAAACCTAAATTTTGATCTTGTATTAGTTGTCAACAGGACTTTAAAAGTAAACAGGTTTTCTTTTGTCTTCCTTCTCCCTTTCTTGCATGCTGGTGTGAGATTTTTTACATCCATTACAGATTAACTGTAGTCAGAAAATTGACTATAACCTCTTGTAAAAAGCTATTATGTGTGTGTGCAAGTTATTGTATGGTTCTCTTTCGTTTTGAAAACCATGAGATCTCTAGTCCTTATGGTTCTGGAATTAAAAGAATATTTCAAAATGTGAATATTGAATGTTTAGGTAATTCTACCCTGAGTCTGTTGTGGGCTGAAATAACAAATAGTCACACAATAAGCAGAGCTGTTCCCTGACTCCTGCTGCACCCACACAGCCACGCTTTGGAGGAAGAGAGTGATGTGCCAGCAGCATGCTCCCTCCCAGCAGTTTCAATTGCATTCTGTCTAGGATATAATACACCACCACCTCTCCCTCTCTGACCCCACATCTCTCCCTGGCAATCCGCCTGCTGCTTTCATTTCCTTTCCAAATGGTTCCTCTTTACTCAGCCATTTACAAGGGGAAGCTGTAACTGCAGTAAGGTGCCCTCCGTGTCTTTCACTGCAGCTAGGACTGTTTCATAGGACCTGCTCAAGCTGTTAGCAAGCATTTGGACTGGCATCATAAGCATCTGCTGCTCAGGAACAGTGAGAAGTTGGGCTTGTGCTCTGGAGGGAGAATGGTGCTGGGGTGAGAGGGAAGAGCAGCCCTGAGAGGAAGCTGAGGCTGCCCACAGCTCTGCTCCAGTGATGCATCAGAAGGACGTAGCCCCTTCAGTGGTATATTTAACCTCACTGGTATCCTCTGTGGTGGGAAAGCCAGCTCTGTATCAGCTTAGCAGCCCTGGGTTACACCAGAGGTGGTAATTGTGCAAAGGGTACAGTAAATGCCATGCTGAGTGTGAACATCCACTGGTGCGCCTCCACAATCCTCTGTCTGAAGCATACTTTTTCACATCACGTTTTCTTTTGGAATAAAAGCTACTTGCTTATCAGTAGTAGGTACTTGAGTCTCTCCTCCCTTTTATTTTAGCTAAAATAAATCTCTTGTAACCCTAAGGACATACTGGGGTCACTATTTGTTCCAAAGAAGGAAGACAGATATGGAGAGAATTTCATTAAATAGGACCTTGAATTTGGTATGGGACACCAACTGAGTAGTGTGAAATGGGTTCTAGTATGAAAGGGGCTCTCCCTGGCTTCAGTACTCGGAGATGAGTGGGGTATCAGGAGGCAGAACCCCAGGCAACCCCTCAAAGGTGTGGAGGCAGGCTGAACCTCTCAGCTCTCCAGCCTGCAGCCCAGTCGCTTGGGTGTTAAGGCAGGATTGACCAAAGTCTTCTTCTGAAAAAAGTAAATGACAAGTCCTAAGCACAGTTTCAATAGATTTTTTTCTTACCTGAAGTTCTCTTATTTTCCATGCCTCCCTTTCACTGTAAAGGAGATTATGTCAGAGTCATCTGTAACAGCTGCACTGTAAAATACCTCAGTCACGTGGCTTTAAACAACCCAGAGGAAAAAAAAATCCCAGTACTTTAAATAAAGATACATGTATTCTTGTGACATTTCCATACAATTGCAATTTTCAAGGGAACCAAACACTCATTACTACACAGTTCTTCAGAGGCCAAACCTGACCTTTAGTCAGAACAAATTCCCATTTGGCTAGGCTTATTCACACAGCCTACAGTTCTGTTTGAATTCTACATTGACTGAGAAAATTTCAAACTGGACTGGAGAAGTGATTAGATTAAAAGTAGGACTATTAAAAAAGCCTGCATTGGCAGACTAAGGGATAAGATTCTTAGCCTCAGGAGCTAAGGTTCTCAGCCTACATGTACATTCCAGGGATCTAGATTTGGAGGAGAAGTACTTTAGAATAGTGTATTGTAACTGTAGGGAGGAAGATGAGGGTAAAGAATGATTACAAAGAGATTTATCAAAGTAGGATTTAAAAGCCCACTCAAATGTCCAACTTTTCCATATGGTAGATCACAGGTCAGAGAGACTGCCTTGCAAATTCTGTCTCCCCTGCTTCCAGGGTTGTGGAAATCATCTTTTCTCTGGTACACATTCACATAATGCCCCTGGGGCAGCTGTGTTCATTAGTTCTGTGGAATACCATTTTCCCTCTGCTTTTACTAGAAGCTAGCAGCTGGAAAAGATGAGGGGCCAGCAACACGTGATCAGACAAGTCTGTGGGGACCACTAGGCAGCTCTCCATAGGTCACAGTAAGAAATTTCTAGACAGTTTGAAAAGAATTGGTCTCACTATTGCTCTGTGCACTGACACTGGGACATCATCTTTAGTCTCGGCAGGAAAGAATATTTAGTAGAGTATTATATGTGTTAAGTTATGGTGGGTTTTTTCTGCATTTTCCTGTTAATAGTTTAAAGGCAGGTACAAAGAAGAGGCAAATGGAAGTCCACAGCATGCAGTATTTCCAAAGCTGGACCGAAGTCTTGGCCTTTTGGGTAAGATATTAGAAAGCATGGTTACTGCACTGAAAAACAAGAAGGCACAGGAAAAACCTGCAAAACACCAAGGGAAAAAAATCTCCTTAAATTGGAAGGTACATAAGAGTTGGGGAAGTGAGCAAGCTGCAGAGAACTGGGAGTGCATGGCAGGGCTCTGCTCCAGCAAACTCTGGCCAAGCCAGTTGGAAAAGCTCCCCATATTTCCCAAAGGAAAGTGAAAGTCATCAACACTCTCCTCCAAGCCTATCTGTGCATATGAAAGAAGGGAAAGAAAGAGTTTTCTTCCATGTAACTGTTTTTAAACTGCCTTTCATTTACCTGGGTCTAGAGAATGGCACTAGGATTAGATAGATACCAATGACCAGTTTTATTTATTGATCAAAAAAATTGCCAATTGAAACATTATAATGTGAAGATATCCATAGGCAGTAGGGATGAGGCAAAAGGAACTTTGAAATGGAAAATGCACAGAAGATACATCTAGGTGCTCTTCTTTAGCAACACGAGCACTAGTCAGTTTGGACACCCAAAGATTTTCCTAACTCCTGTTAAAACATTATACATGGTTTTCTTGTTGCCATGCTACTTAATTCTATATGTGAACTATTGAGACTATTTCTTTGACATTGGTATATAAGTACCTTATATTCTGCCAGTATCCATTTCAGCTTCAGGAACTTAATATTTAAATATAATTGATAATTTTTCTTGCAATTAAACCAGCTCAACAAGTTTAATTGCTCAGCTTGATTAAGCTCAACTTCATTTGTGGTATAGAACTTCTCTCTTTTCTCCAACACAGAGCATACTTCAGTGAAGTTTCACTAGCCCTTAACTTCCCTTTTCTATAGATAACCATCTATTTTCTCTAACCATTCTGCTTAAATTGATTTCTCAACTGAATGCAGTGTTTTGTCATCTTCTTCAGAATTCTGCAACACTATTGAGATGGCCAGAACTGACAGCCTCATTGCTCTTGTTACGTTTGTGTGCCTGTGTGTAAAACAGAGCACTAGATCTTGCAACAAAAATATATATTCAAATTACAGTTTCACTGGCATCATGTCTTCATACGGCGCTAAAATAATCTCCTGCAGTCTATATTCAGTGTTTCTATTTATGCAACTTGTATTTTGCTTAGCAGTTAGACAAAAAGAAAGCAGGCCATCATGGGCACAGCACCGAGAGGATGTTAACTCTCTCCTCTCTGGACTCTTCCTAACCTATCAGTATTGAGGGTGATTCCATGAAAAGTGTGAAAATGACAGTTCAGCATGGTGCAAAGACCTATGATCTTGCACTTTCTCATTCTACTTATTCTAACCCTCCCTTAGTCCTGACATACTTTAAGCCCACATGGGGCACTCTCAATGGCTGAGGGACCTGGCTGTACAAGTCCTGTGGCTTGACCCTTATACATCTCTGGCACTGCAGAAGCATTAAATCAAGGTTTCACACGGAATAAAGAGGAATAAAAACTACCAACCAGCGAGCTGACATCTCTGCACAGAAAAGAAAAAAAAAAAAAATCCTTGCAAAGAGGTTCCCTCACTGCTTTCCTCCAGTTGCCTGTTGTGATTTGGCTGACAGAATCCTCCAGCTGTGGAAATGGGATAAGAGTCTATTTGCAAATTAAACTATGTAAGCTATCATCACAGACTACTCGTAGCACTTTGCTTTTAAGTATGAGCATTTATTATATCAAATAATTCTTCAAGGATCACTACCTAGATTTTTAGTAATGCTGTGGAGGAACGAAAAAAGGAATATTTGATATCTTTTCTGATATTTGGCTAATTTGAGGACAGAATTCATCTTACCTAACCTTAACTATTCAAATGGTAAGGCTGAACCTAAGATCATAATCTGTGCTTTCTCTACACTGAAAGAAGAAAGGCAGATGAAGCCAGGTGATTCATACAGGTTCTTCAGAGACTAGCTCACATGAGGCTACAGTATGTCACACAAAAGTGACCTGCCTAAAATGTTTACACTAACCTATGTCTTCAGTGTCAGAATATAAACTATCTAAATATCTCCAGTCTTTAGAACACTATGGTTCATCCTTCATGTCCTAATTGCAGGTGGTCAGGCTCCACGTTTTGTCTTACTATGGTAAGTAAAAAAAATTTTAAAAATTAGTCTTCACACATACTTATACGAGATTATATGAACCCAATTTGTGAGATTTTTTTCCTTTTTTGTCAGCAAAACTAAAATAAGCAGCATCCCTCCAAACCTTTGATAACTACACTAAACTCACTTTTGGGATGGGGACATGTTTCACTCCTGTCAATTGCAACCTAGAAAAATCTTAATGGTGACAATAGTTTCTAAATTCTAGCAGTACATAGAAAGAAAATGCAAATGGGAAAGCAATCACATCAGAGCAGTGGAAAATTGCAAGCAGTGAAAAGATTGTGCCAATAAATGTAGAACCCCGCAAAAAGGAAAGAAAAATACAGAAATCAAATAGGAAATGGCAAAGAATCCAAAGGTTTCATAAAAATGAATTTCTTGTCATTTTGTCTTCCCCTTAGGCAGTGATATTGTTTTCATGTAACCAAGCAATGCAGTTGTCATGACGCAGGTGTGGAATCAGGAGTGTGTCATGAGATTGCTGCTGTCAAGCTGTAATTCAGCACCATGAAAAGGATTTCCACTGATGTCATCTGTCGTCATGACTGAAGTAATTACTCCACTGAGCCCTGTCTCCAGTAGCAGGCAACATCTGAGGCTTCAGAGGAACCCTCTCCTATGAAGACTGAATACATGTGTGGAGGTGCATATTCTTCCCTGGTCAATGGTTAGTAGATTGCATCATTTGCTTGTTGTCTTCTTCAGCTCTGTAGTACATTAATTTCTTTTTGATCATAAACTTATCCAACCTTCTGTATATGTCAGGTAAGTAGCTGGGTGTAATAATGAATTCCAGTCACCAGTAACTTCAGCTTCTGTATTTTATGGCCCAGACCTGACAGATAAATAGGTGGTGAACTGGGATGACCTAAAGCTCAAAACACACAGCCCTGGCATTGCAGAGAGACCTCCACATAAGCAGTGATGTGTGTTGCCAGTTACTGTTGCAGGGAATAATTTTGTACCAAATCTCATAATCTCAGTATTCCCTAGGGAAGTGAAGACCAAAAAACAGAAAACTCAAGCAGCAGTGGAAAGACTAGGATCACAAGATCTTGACCAACTCAGTGTCAGCACTAATGCTGCAACAACACAGAGCACTTCACAGCCTGGAAGGCTAGTGAGCTGTTCTTTTTCACTGAGCTCTGTGCTTGCACAGCCAGCTGAACCAAGTAGAACTGGTTCAAATGCATATATAAGCCCCCCAACAACATCAGAGAGCCTGCCCACTGAGCAGTGTGGCTGCCCTTTTGTTGCTTCAAGCAGCAGCCTGGACTATCTCAGTGGTTAAACTTTATCAAAACCTCAAACAAACAAACAAACAAACAAAAATTAAACTAGTTTCAGTGTCAAATGTCAATTCTAACCCTTTAGGGATAAATGTGGTGCAGAAACACCTTCCATAAAGCAACGAATAGCACTGCAGTCTCCAGGAAGGACTCGCTTCTGCAGGTCTTGTAGGAGAATGCATCTGCAGTGAGTGTAGAATTCGGAATGGTATCTGAAGGAGAAAATGATCTCTCATAAGGCAGGTGAAACCCTAACCCTTCCTTCTAATCATCCAGACTTAGTGACTCATTACCCTTGGGTGAGAGGAAATCTCTGTCCGTATATCTTGGCCAGAATTGAGTGCAGGGGGTGGAGCAGGGAGCACAGTGAGTGTAGTCTTAAGTGTCATGTGTTTAGTTGATCTAATGCAAAAATAGAAAGGAATCAAGGGAAAAAACCCGGTGAAACAAGCCAAGGAAAAAGAAGAGGGAAAAAAGGAAGCAACATCAATACACACAGTACCTTCTGTAGAACTTGAGGCAGACACAGTTCTCAGAGAAGCCAAATCCTCTGATTCCTGACTTGATTACTTTGGGACAGTAGGCAAATTCTAGAATGAAAATAAAAAGGCTACTTCTGGTCCCAGAAATTAACAAGTATGGCCTCAAACATATGTTATATGTATTTTAAATATATATAACATATGTTATATATTTTTTTTTCTTTTTGAGAAGGAGAGGCACAGTTGGCACATCATCCAAAAACTGTAGCACTCCACTTGTAGCACAGCAGAGAAGAAGCCGGATGGAATACCAGCTCCTGGGGACCTTGTTGGACAGCAGGGAGAAAAAAACACATTCACAGCATTTTCCTCACTTTGACATCAATGCAAATGCACATAAAGTCCCCCACGTAGGGCCTTGAGGGGAAGCCGTATGAGGAGTGGCTGAGGTGACTCAGTCTGTTGAGCGTGGAGAAGAGGACACTGAGGGAAGACCTCACTGCAGTTAAAACTTTCTCGTGAGGGGAAGAGGAGGGGCAGGCACCAATCTCTTCTCTGTGGACCCAGTGACAGGACCCAAGGGAATGGCCCAAAATCGTGTCAGGGGAGGTTTAGGCTGGATATTAGAAAAAGGTTCTTCACCCAGAGGCTTGTTGGCACTGGAGCAGGCTCCCCAGGGAAGTG
Source organism: Ifrita kowaldi (assembly GCA_013398055.1). Taxonomy (NCBI): domain Eukaryota; kingdom Metazoa; phylum Chordata; class Aves; order Passeriformes; family Cinclosomatidae; genus Ifrita; species Ifrita kowaldi. The sequence continues at coordinate 128,770 of VZRS01006134.1, forward strand.
GTCATAGCACCAAGCCTGACAAGAAGTGTTTGCACAATGCTCTTGGGCACATGGTGTGACTCTCTTCTTCGGCTGCTTCAGGTACTTCTCTTGCATGAGGAAAGGACATTTGGGACCAGCAGTTCTCTTCCAGTCACATAGCGTCATTGTCAATGTAGGCACGTCCTGGTATGCTGCCTATTGTGAATCAAAACCAGTATTTAGAGCTCTCTGTCAAAGATTTAATTATGTACCATTCCTGGGTAAACTCACAGCACTGCAGTCACTGCCTTCTTTGTGTGACACAAAAGAGGCTTGAAGTCTTGGAAACTGTTACAGAGAGTATTGAAATTGGGTGCTCCCAACCACAGGAAATTGCTGTTATTAACTTGTGTCCAGAGTCAGCTTCATGCAAGGAAGCAAGAGTTTCACACTTCTGGAAGGCCTGGTTCTGGCTAGCCTGAGGAAGGAGAGACAACCGAGGAGACTTCTGGGCAAGAGGTAAAGCCCAGAATTGCTGCTTTATGAGGGTCATGCTGAGAGCAATCACAGTAAACAGCAAACTTGCCAGTGATGTTGGCAGGAAGGCAAGCATGGTCACGATGCTCACAGCGAAATGGCCACCCCAGTGCCAACCTCAGTGCATAGAGGAGAGCACTGTATTGTAGGATTCACCTGCCGATGCTGGGGAGAACCAGGCTGCATCAGAGTGCTCTGTTCATGTCCTCTGCCATTGGCAGTGGCTGGGGCTGCAAAATGTTTTACCATAAGTGGGAATTGCCAAACAATTGGGCAGAGCTGTGTTTGAAGCTCCCCACACAGAGCAAGCGACTCTCTCTTATGGCTTGTCTGCCCTGGTGAGGCCAGGAGGGATGACACACTTCTGAAAAGCTCACTGTGCACAGAGGTCCTGTGTCCTACTGCTGCTTGCTGTTGGCTCTCACAGCTATTGTATGAGAAAATGTGTTCCCTAAGCAGGGGCTAAAGGCAACTGCTCCTCACCACCGCTGTCCTTTACATCCACCAATCCAACTGTACACAGCAATGCTCCTGGACAGAGCTCTGCTTCTGTGAGCGCTTCTTGAAGTCAGCCAGAGGCAGAGCTATATGGAGTCTCTCCATAAGGATGTGTTGGGACCCCGAGGTGCCTGCCCATGGCCCAGGGCCCCAGGGAGCCACCAGCCCCTGCCTCGATGATGGGTCTTACTGAGCTAGGCACACCTGTGGGTCCACGTCCCAACCCGGCCTCAGCCTGTCCCCAGGGAGGTGCCCAATACCCAGGGCTGGAGCTTTCCAGGGCTGGGGCTGTCCCAGGGCCTCCAGCTGCCTGGCTTAGGGCTGGAATGGTGGGACAGGCCCTGGCAGCCAGGTCCTGCCCTGCCACCATGGGGAGTGCCTGGCCTGTGCTGCTTCCCGACAAGATGATTTTGTGGCCACAGGAGGGTCAGGGGTTGTACACTCCCTGTCCAGCTGAGAAGGACACCTTGCTTACTGACTTTGTCCAATGTGTGCTCATGCAGGACAGCATGTGACAGCACGTGACAGCATGTGACTATGGGTTGTGTCATGTCATGCCTGCCCAGAATCCCTTCCTTCTGCTGTCCTGGCTGGCAGCTGGTACCCCGGATGCAAACACATACTGCCTTCAGGTCCACTGATCTCCTGGCCATGGACTTGCGGCAGGTCAGCAGACACTGTAAGGTGCTCTTGAGGAGAAACACTCCGCTTCTGCACGTCCCACAGACAGCTGACAGAGGCCCCTCATTGTCACATAGATGGAGCCACCCCATGAAGAATTAGGCAGCAATGGGGCAGGACTTCGGGGTGCAGTCAATGTGTCACCATGAAAATATGGAGGAGCTGTTTGTGACTCAAAGGACAGCTCAATCTGAGCAGATACTTGCCCTTCATCTCATTGAAGATTAAGTCTAAAGGCTCCCTGGCTCTGACAAAGATGAACAGTATGTGTTGCTTGAAGGACTCATTTGAGACCAGCTTTAGAAAAAGTATAGGTCTTCCCTGAGCAGGGTTATTTCCACCATGACTTTCATCTCTTCACATCTCTTCATTGAGATGAAAAAGTTACTTAGAAAACCCTAAAGCACTTTTACCTTTATGCAACATTTCCCCCTATCCCACTGTTCTCACACTTAAACCAGCAAAAAACATTCTTGCTCAAGCTTTCCAAAAACAATTTCACCTTTGGGCAGAGAATAAGCACATAACTTCTGAACCCAGAAAAACAGAAATTTCAGGCTGTTCTGACTAACAGAGGAGGAAAGCTCAGGAGACTAGAATGGAATCAGTGTTGTGCAACAGAAATGATAGCCCGCTGTTTTTTGCAGTATAACTCTTACTTGATTTTCATTTATTTTTCTAACAAATTGAAGTTCTGTAAGGATACTGACAGTGATAGACAACTGGCCTTTAAAAATGGCTAACTCCAAGAAAATACACAGGTATCATTTCTGCATCCTGCAACTCCTTACCTCCACAGCTTAAATATTACATCTAGGAGTAGAGTTTTAGGCATTTGAGAAATGTTAAGCTCATATAGTACTCTTTTGCAGACTTCTGGAGTCTTGTAAAGTTGAGTGACATCTTATATGTGTTTAGGAGCATTTTTTGGATTCAGGCACCCAGATTTCTCAACCTATTTTTATTCTCTGTCATTGGGGCTGGAAATAAACCTATTTATTTAAACAGATTTTCCTTCTTGCAGTAGGCATGTTCTAGGGACTGCAGTTCTATATATTATAAATGTTCTACTTTTTCTTATTGACTACTACAGAAACTGATTAGATCAGATGATGTAATTCTAAGATATCTAAGATGTTTGAAATGGCTATGGAAGCCTTCATCTTTAATGTTTTATGACATGCCAAAAAATCTGGAAAGTTCTCAGCTTGCACATTATTTACCAGTATCTTGCCACTTTGTAACTTGGATCAGTGAGATTGCATCTACATTAGATAGCTCTATTTGTCACTAATCCATTATCCTAGCCTTGTCTTCATGGTACGCAGGTATTAATTTTTTTTTTAAATCTACTGCACTCAATACAGTTGATGACAATCAGTGCATGGCAAATAATCTTTCACAATGGGCAAACAGAAACCTGATGGTATTCAACACTTATTCTTCTCCTGTGCAATTTGTCTCTTAGCTGTATTTATATATAATATTTATGTTATGTGGTGGTATTTATTAATGTTTCCTATTTTTGCATGCCTGATCTCTGTTTTGCTATTCATGGGTATTGCAGATATTTTAATTTATCAAAGGCTTTTATCCTTTCTTCTTTATTTGCAAGTCAGAATGCATTTCCATACTACATTTTTTCCAGCGGCAAAATTGATCTAGACAGTTCTCTTCCTTCCCTATGCCACTTGTTCCTGCTGCCACATCAATCTTCTGCAATGCTTTTTGTGCAAATGCAGCCATCTGTGGGGCAACACTGTAAGACAGATGAGTAAAATCAGGGGTGCTAAAAATAAAGTCTCCAGGAAAAAAATAAATTGACGAGACAGTTGAGCTGGAAAATGTAGGAGAGTGGTGAATCTTCCAACAAAGGGTGTTATTCAGAACAAGATGAAAGAAAGATCAAGGACACAAATGTGTGTGTCAAAAGGGGGAGGTTTGAGGACAGGTTTTTCCCTAAAAATGATGGACTGGAGACCAGATGATGACAGAGCCTGCAGGAAACATGAAATTACCTATACAAAAATAGAGTTTGGATTTGCCAATTTTATGTTGAAGATGATGGTTGAATATTCAGATAAAAGATTTCAAAGGGAGACTCAGATGTGGGATCAGAGACATGGAAACATTTACCCATTATATTTGATACTCTTCAAACATAAGTTTAAAGAAAAGACCACCAACAAATCCAAGTCTGGCCCAAGGCACTGATTTTACACTACCATATGAGACAGCAGTGTTTCATATGTAAATATCGAAATTACACTGAGGCCAGCAGTCCAGATAAACAGAGATTATGAGAAGGATATACAAAGCTGAGATGAGCTTGTCCATCTCATACCCTTTTCTCCATTCCTTACCACGGAGAGAAAAAGCCCGTCCTCAGCCCTCTGTGCTCACCTCTCTTCATGCTGATGTGATTTTTATCCTTCCACGTTTGACAGCGTGTTGTGTGTGCTTATGCCTCCTTAGAACATACCAGATGCTTTGCTTGGAGGGCAGTATTTTTGTATTGTGATGTAATACTTTGTACTTTTCTGCCAGCAACTGAATTAAATACCCACAAAGGTTAAATCCTAGATGTTCTTCAGAAAGTGTTTTGGAAAGACAGGCTAGTTTGCATTCTTAAATCCTGTATGCCTGACCAAATGCAGTGAGCGTAAGGTATTTCCTCTCTGCTAAAGAGTTTGAGTAGTCCCTACTTTTCCTTAATACCTTTTTGTCATCCTGTTTTATAATAATAAGCTAGCAAGCAAGCAAGCAAGCAGTCAGTTTTGCTCTACAGCTTGCCCAGAAAAGGTTTTCTTTCTTCCCTATGCTTTGTGTATTTGGTTAATTGACTCTTTTGAATACTTCTGATGGAAAGCACCTATTTGGCTGCAGGCTCTCTACTGCCAAGCTCTCAGGAGGGTGGCTGGCTGGAGGTTTGCTTTGTCCCTCGTCAGCTTCAAGGAGAAACCATCTGACCACCACAGTGACTCCTCAATGTCTCAGTGCAAAATTTTAAAACACCTGGGCTCTGTTCCCCTCCAGCATTAGCCAAGAGATTTCAGAACATTTGTACTGATTTGCTGAATCCCTCTGGACATTTAGAAAGAAATACATTACTGCATTGCTTTGCTGGCTGGGTTTTGTTTTATTGGTAGCTGCACATTTGAGCTGGTACTATGGTTTGCTGTTGCTATTACAAAAGTTGTTCACTATCCTATCATGCTATTCTGTATGCTAACCTTTTTGTTTCTCTCTTCGTTGTCTTTCCCTCACACACCTCCATTTTTGTCCTTTTCTCCTTCCCTTTCTCTAATTCCTTTTTTCTGTATCAAATCCCATACTTAACAAAGCGTCCAAGACTTTACTCCACAAGTTATTGTATGCAATAAACTTCTGTATATTTTATCCAGCTGAACACAATGGCACCACTTACACACCCTAAGCGACAGGTATGTGTTTGCAGTACTGGAGCCTGAACAACTCACCTGGCCACTGGCTTTTCCAAGCAAAGAGGGAACTGCTGTGGTTTGTATACAACATGCCAAAATTCCAGTATAATCTCACTGCTGTTAGCCTTATTTTCCACTTCCCCTCCCTGTTTGTTGTAATTGCCTATTCTGTCATTTCAGATTAAGTATCTCACCATGGAATGACTTGTATTTACTTTTAATTTGATGTACTGGAAGTAGTCCTATTGACTTAAATGGAACTATGCACATAAATAAAGGTAAGTATACGTGCAAGCTTTTAACTGATGGTACATTGCAAATCCCACAGGAAAAGCATGGTACATTTTATTCATTTTACTGTCTTTGTACATGTTAAATGCAGGCTGGATGATTAATAAGTTTTCCCAGAGTAAAGTTTTCAGGCTTCCATACTAATGGAAGAACCACTAGTCACAAGCACAGGATCAGCTCTAGTTCCACAGAATTCTGAGATGACGTGAGACAGTATGAATTATTAACTAGGGGGAAAAAAAGCCACCGTACGATTCAAACCCAATGTAATAATAATGTATGCAGAGAATTCTGCAACATGCCAGAGGAGATTCGGAATTGGGCCAGAAGTGGAGGTCAGGAGCAGCGAGCAGGCTATGGGAAGAGGGCGGCAGCTACGACAGGGTTGCAGAAGGAGGGAATCCCGTGGAAGACGGCACGAAGGTCGGTAGCAAAAGGAGACGGAGAACCCGAACTCAGGGACGGACGAGCGATACAGGTCGGCCGGAGGCAGCCCAGGGCTGCGGCTGATGAACGCCGGCGCCCAAGAAGCCCGGGGCTGACCGCAGCTAAATGCAGAACAGGCCATGCCAAGAAGGAAAAGCTGGAGGCTTCTGGGCAAATTCTGAGGAGGCTTATGTTTCAAATGGCAAGGGGGGCGAAAAGAAGGTAAATCTGTATCTTACAGCACGGAAACAGGGTTTTGTCATTTTGGCAAATGAATCAGCGCTCAGCAGCACGACCCTATTGAAACGCCCCGGTAATTCATTCTTCGCCTCGCACTTTTCCATTTCCATGGGTGTGAAGCCCACGGAATTGTACATACATACAACGTTGTACCTTGTGCGGCTGCTGCAGCTGGCAGCTCTGCGGCGTCCCCCGCCACGGGGGCAGACACAGCGCACCCACCCCGCCGGCTCCGGGCATCCCCCGCACCGCGCCGGGGGCGGCAGCGAGCGGGGGCACGGGGAGGCACCCCCGGCGCCACCGCGGGGTCCGCAACGCTCCCG
>VZRS01006134.1:135179-188176 GCA_013398055.1 Ifrita kowaldi
GCGGACGCGGTGTGCGGGGAGGAGCTGCCGCCCTCCGCCAGCCCGGGTGGGCCGCGGGGGCCCCTCGGCCGGCGCCGCGCTCCCGCCGCCCGGCAGCGGGATCGGGATCGGGCCGGGGGCCTGGGAACTCCGGCACTTGAACTTGTGGGGCACTGGGAGAGACCTGGCACAGGGAGAGGAGCGTGAGCAGCTCCCGGGCCTCCAGCGCACCCCGGGGGCACCGTTCGCACCCTTCCTCCGGGGAGTTTCTAGTTGACCTCTCTGTGGTCTGTTGCCCACCCCGGATCCGGTGGGTCGGAGGAGTGGAGGAATTGGCAGGGATACTGCATCTCGGCTGTGAAGGCGGTAGGGGACCAGCAGTGGGAATAGCCCGCGTCCTGCCGAGTGTTTTCCTTGCACAGGTCCTTCTGCAAAGCTGGGAGTTTTCCACCTGGCAGTTTGCTATACACACACAGCAGCTACTGCAGGCGCACGTTCGAAAGATAGGGAAGAATTGGTAACAAGCTGTGTGAAAGCCAGCGTGCATGTAAGCGAGCTGAAGAGGTGATGGCTCGCAAAGGGAAGGCGTCCTTCTGCCTTTCTTCTGCTCCAGTACTGCCTCTTGACAGAAGGAAATGGGGCTTTGCCAGAGGGGTAGTAGTGGAATGGAGTTATGGGGACAGTAGTAGAATGCTGTTACTGCTGAGCAGAGAAATCAAAATTTGAAGCCTTCCTGCCCTTGTGGTTGCTTATTGGATATGTGCCTGTGTTTCTCCATGAGGAGCACAACAAATCTTGTTTCTGTTAAAATACTGTAGTTGGCATCGGTACTGATTAGTGCTTTATCTCAACTATGATCAAGGATAGCATTATTTTATTAAGGGGAGTTTGGGGAAACGTGTCTTGCAGGGTTTAATTCTGGAGACAAAACTAAACAAATTCATTTCTTAAAATTAATTTCCCCCGTTGGTATTTTTTTTTAAATAATTAATCTTTTTGTCAGTCAAAGAACCATATTTCAGTATCCTATTAAGTGTTTCTTACTAAATTCATTGGAAAAGAAAGTTTTTAGTTTAATATCCAGGTCAGACTGAAGTAAAATTCTGAATTGCCCAGCTAACAGAATTCACTTTAATGCTTAGAACTGATGGCTGTGTAACATTACTTAATAGTTTACAAAATCAGGTACTTATTTAACTGTAAACGTTTAAATGCTTGTACTTCAAGCTTTGAAAAAGCTGAGAAAGTACTTTTTTATTTTTAATTGCGTGTGAACTTGGCCTATTTGTCCAGAAAATGAAAGTTTCACCTTTGCATAATGATAACAATGCTAATCATAAAAACAAGTTCAGTAAAAGGCATACATACGTGTAACTCTTCTGTGTGCATATTTCTTGAAGTATGCCAGTTTCAACTGCATTTTATACAATTCAGCATTTATAAAATGCTGAATTCTAGCTGTTATGTTTATGTTGTCAGCTATTTTTGAGTTAGTGGATCAGAGCATCATTTCTAAAAGGAGTTGAAATGTTTAAGTGTGGTTTTCTTCTCTCGCCTTCAACTTAAATCTGTCAGACAAATGGCACATTCCTTATGCAGAACAATCATCAGATTTTGATTAATCGTGCTAACTGAGGCTCAGGAGGAAAGAAGATGCTTGACAGATGTATTTGTTTACCTTTGTACTGAGTACAAATTCTGGTCTCTCCATTAGTAAATGAATCATTAAAACTCCCTTAGCTATGGGATTCCCAGTTAGCATTAATAAATGCATTAGGAAAACTTGTTTCATGTGAATGTTATCAACCTGCGAAAGAACACAAGCCTTTGAATTCTTTTGGCAGCTGGGTAGAGCCTTTCGTGCTGGAAAAGATATGGTATATGCTTTTTTTTCCCATATTCCTAATTAACAGCATTTAGCTGCTATTCCCCATGAGAAAAATTTCAGACTGAATTTGTTCAGTGGGTAGATGATTTTTCCTAACTAGTCCAGTATGTAGGGTTTTCTCCCCTGTTTACTGGGCCTCTCTGATCTGTGCTTAGTCTTACTAAAGTACTCCTTACAAAGATACAACACACACACCACCCCTTTTCCTCCCAGGATGACAATGTAGGATGCCTCAGTCTTTTCATAGGAATTCTGAATCCTTCTTTGGAAGCACTAAGATATTTGAGCTCTGAAGTACAACTACAGTGCTCTGGACCACAGTCCTCTGATGGCCTTTAGCCAAGCTTGTGGTCTCCATTAAGGGGTCAGTTCACATGGTCAGACATCCATATTAGCTTTCTGGTTTGTCTTCTGAATTGTATGTAAGCATAATGTACCAGCAGAATAAATTTTAATACCTGAATTAAATGAGTTGATGGATACATGTTTTGGGTTCTACTCCTAGTGTGATTTCTCGTTTGTAGCTGAGATGTGAGTCAGTCCGATTCTTTCTGAGGGTCAGAGAAAGCTCTTTGAATGATTAATAAAAGTATTAATTCTAACACTGGCATATCTGTAAAGAAGTTGATTTCAGATTTTTGTCTTGTGTTTATCTTAGCTCTGTTTCCATTGTGCCTTCTGTGCTAACTGATGGAAGATGTGTAGCTGTATGAATTGGTGTGCCTAACACAGCTTCAAGATACTGGGAATGGTATTGGATCTTACTGCTAAAAGCATGTGAATTGCACCTGGAGGTAGACTTCTACCAAGAAGGTAAAAAGTTACCTTGAGTCTTAGAGAACTGACTGTTTTTATTAGTGTTGCAATGCACCATTTTTTTCCCCAGTAGGAAGCATGTGGAAGAGGCTGTATCAGTATCTCTTAAAACAGTTGTTTGGATTTTTTTTAAATGCTCCTGTTTTTCACAAGAGGAAACTTCCTTGTATTTCCGAGTCTCTGAAGTGGAAGTTTTATTCTTGTTTTATTCTAATTTTAGTTAATTCCAAGTAGTTTGTATTTTAAATCATCAATGAAATAATCTTTAAAGAAAAACGTATACCTTTGTATGTTGTATATAGATTACACTTCAGATAGTGTTGTGCTGTAGTTTAACTCAGAAAGAAACTTGCAAATAGAATTCAAAGTAGAATTATGCTCTTCCCTCTTAAATATTTACTTGAAGGGTTACTTCAACAGATTTCTTCAGGCACTTTTTTTGATTTATTTTATTTCTTGGTGCATTGTGATAATAAATAGGTATTTAGTCTATTGCTGATATTCATGGATTGACAGATTTCTTCCAAACTTCTGTAAACCAATGTTCACCTCATTATCACAGATTTTCTTGTAAGTTTATTTTTTAGTTGATGAAAAGAAACTTTGTGGAAGAGACTTCGCTCATCTGAGTCATAAGGTGGCTTAGTCTTTTCTTCAGTGATCTTGATCGTTTCATGTACATTTCTGGCAGTTCTCAAGCACTTCATAACTGTGTTTCACCTTGGTTTTGGTTGCTGGTCTTTCTCTGACATGGGTTGCTTGTTTTTTCTGTTTTTTTCTGTTAGTGCAAGTACTGACTCAAGGATCCAAACCAAAGCAATGGCTATCTAAAACGAGCTGTAAATTTTGTGTGGGACTAGAATATTACAGGGCTCTACAAGAAGTTTTCTTACTGTTGTGAGCATGTCTTAAGCCAGCTTTAGAATGGTCTTTGAGTTCTTCAAAGTAGAATTTGGACAAGGAAGAAAAGTCCCATAGGTGAGCTGTGAGACATCATTTGTGATACCACCCTTACGTCTTTCATCATTAAGGCAAAAGAGAAGGGCTTTGAGTGTCTGTTTTGCTTTAACTTCATTGATGTTGTAGCATATTTCTTAAAAGAATTAACTATACCTTGGGGCTTATCCATGGAACAAGAAAAAGTAGGAGTACTTTCATTTTAGGTTACTTTTTTTGTAATGGAAAGATTACTGTAGGCTTTTCCACTCTTAAACTGTGGATTGAAGTCAGTCACCTGCTGGGCAACTGGTAGCCTCCTGTTGGACAGGTAGCCAAACACTGTAATTACCATTTACAAGATGAGAATAGTTGTTCCCCCCCTTTTTTTTTTTAAGGGCGAGTTTCCAAAGATTCACTTTGCATCTAGACATACTGCACCAGTCTGGAAAGCTGATATAAGAGTTATTTTAACCTAAAGCAACTTAGCAAAATGACCTAATGAAGTGAGCTTAAAGTTTCATATATACAGGTGTTTCCTCAGGCATTAAAACTTCCTCTCTTTAGAGGCCAGCATATCCTCTGATGATGTCTTCAGCAAGACATTTGAAGGGCATCTTGCAGAAATAAATGTTTGTACCAATTGAGTTTGGTATAGTCACTTGTTTTTGTTTCCTAAATAGAGCACAACTCTGTTAATGCAAGTATCCTGTTATTGTTCAGCACAAACCGTCATTGCGGGACTATGTCAGTTCTGTTCTGCTTCCATTTATAGTTGAGACAAATCACTGTTAAACAAGCATTTTTTCATAGGTCCTTTAGCTGCTCCCATAAGGCAGATTAGAGCTTACTCTAAATTGGAGCCCCTGGCTGTCCCCTTCTGTTGTTCTATTTAGTGGATGAAGAACTGCTTCAGCAAAAGGACTGACTCTGGGGAAATGATGTGCAGTAAGACTCATGTTGCTTTGTTCTCACTGTGTTTTACTGATGCTGCATATCCTTAATAAATAAAACTGTCACTTTTAAGTTTCCTGGTTAATGATCAGACTTTTCACATAAAACCAAACTCTGTGAGCCACATCAAATAATCAAGTTCTATTTTTATCCTAAAATGCTCAATCTATCAGACCGTTCCAGCTGTAGTGTTTAGTGCATTGTGTACGACTTCTGGTGAGACAAATTTACCTTGCATGTGTTTCGAGAAATGTTTTTTAGGGAGTGCAAAGTAGTCTTGCACCTCGGGGATCTTCTGAACAGTGGAGGTTCAGGTGGGACTGAAGGTTTTAGTTGAGGCATGGAGCTTTTGCAGTGCTGCCTGGCTAATGTTTTGGATATGATGGCACCACAGCATTAGTGCTGCTGTGCCTTGTTTTTATTTTTAAATATTTATGTAAAATAACCTTGTTAACTGCTCTTAGACAAATAAGAGTCTTTCTTAGCACCATAACAGTTGCATTCCAGAGGAAAAGACTACTGGTGTTGCCACGCCTAAATGCATCATTCATCTGTTTCCCTTGCTAAAAGTACATGGTGCTCAGAACTTATTGTATATTTCTGTGAAACTGGACAAGGGGAGGGATGTTTTGGCACATCTTTGCAGTGGCATCATTCAGAACTCTATCTCGGGAGGAAACTTCGATACTTTTTTTTAGGAAATAGAAGGCTTTTATTTTGTGTAAATTAGATAGTTGAGGAGTGCTTTAGGCTTTTTGTGACCTGAAAATTGGGGCCATATGCCAAGCCCATATTCATTGTTGCAGCTCTTCCTTGTATCAAGGTCTAACAGGACTTTCACAGTAAATGTTTTAGTGAGCATTAATTAACATTTGTACAGGAACTGTGAAGGTGCTGACAGAGAGTGGTTGTTGCAACATACTGTTTGGCTTTTCTCCTTCATATCAAAATGCATTATGTAGGGAACCTTCCAGGTGTCCCTCATTCTTCTGATAGTGAAAGAACATTTGGATGGGATTAAATAATGACTGTAGTGACATCATCCTGCTGGCAAAGATGAAGCCTGATAAGAAACATTTTCTTCTGGTCAGCCATTGGGAAGTATCTTACTCTGGGTCTGCCTTTCATGTTTCCGTAACAAGCAATGTAATACATTGATCAATGCAAAGAAATGTGTCTGGAAGGTGGAGTGTGTTCAAGGTTACTTTATTTTTAGATTGTGTACTGGAAAAATAACTTTAATCCACATGTTCTCCACTGTGTGTCCTGATGGAGGTGCTCTGATTTTGTGTTCTACTATACTATTAAGTCCAATATAAACAGAATCAAGTCTTTTAAAATACTTTTTTTTCCCTGAGTTGAAGATCGTGCTTCAGTTTACTGAGATGAGCAGCTACCTTTTTGCTTTCATTTTACCTGTGAAGCTGTATCTGATGCTTACTTTTTGGTTGAGTTCACTTTTTTCAAAAGAAGAAGTTAAGCTTTCCTGTATATCATACTGCTAAAAATACATCTTGGGAGACCAGGAGCCCTTTTACTCAGGGTCAGAGTTGGAGGTATCAAACTTCTAGCTCCTTTTTAAGCAAAGGAGACTTTAGTGCTTATAGTCTGTGAAGCCAGGCTGTTGCTTTACTGAAGTGTAAGATTTTACAGTCAGTGTAAGTTTTATCTGTGGGACAACATAGAGGAGAAACCTGCAAAGCTGTCGTACTCTTCATTTCACACCACCATGGTTTTAAGCCATCTGCATTTTGATTGAGGGGTTTTAGTACCTAATGACCAAAAGTATTTTTCTCTTAAAGTTCCTATGTGACTAGTTTGGTTTGGGGTTTTTTGTTTGTTTGTTTGTTTTTTTAATCTTCTGTCTTTCTTCACCCTCCTGTTCCTATTTGCTATTGCATTTTTTTCCCCTTATGTGCCAGTATGCTTTGTTTGGGCTTTGTCTGTGGTGGTTGTGCATAGCTGCAGAAAAGCAGACTTTGCCTTCTGTGACCTGACACCAGGCAGAAATTCAGCCAGGGCAAGAATAGAAGAGAGCCTGTAAACTCAGCACAGGAGTCCTGAGTCTTTCCATTATTAACAATTAAAGATGATTCCAAGATGAATTAGGTAATGGATTAACTAACTCATGAAAAGAGAACAAGGATAAACAAAGAGAAATATCCTGCTTTGCAAGAATTTAGATTATTAGGATTACATGCTGCCTGCATGTCTGGGAAAGGAAGAACAAACTTCCCTGTTTCCAGTGTTTAACTTAGTTAGTAGATAAGGTATATGATGTGCCAGATTAATTCAACAGCAAAAGATAAGTTTAAGCGTTGCAAGAGGTGTTTTTACTGGGGAATGGGTTAAGAAATAGAAGCATCCTGTTTAGTCCTGCCCAGCAATGCTACAGCTTTTTCTTTAAAACAGTAAGCAGTGAAAACGGTTTCTTCCTACCTCCTACACCCTGTCCTAATCAGCATAATATCATGGCTGGATCTAGACCAAGAACTGTTGATTGAGTAAAATATGAAGAGAGTGACATGGTTTTGTTTTCATTGTTCCTTTTTTCTCTTTTGTTTCTGAGGTGTGAGGTATTGCTGGCTTTTTATTAGGGCTATACAGTCATATCCTTTTTCTTATCTCAAAGGTGATACAGTATTATCTTTCTGTTTTCAGAGTAACAAATAATTTTTAAGTCAGAGTTGCAACCTAAATTGCTTTTCACAAGCTGTAGGGATCTTTGCACTGCATGCTTTTTAAAGCCACTTTATGGAAAACTGCATATGCACAATTAATGTAAAGCCACAGTATGCTGCATTTGTGGGATGGATTCTCTTAAACTATCAGTAAGTTTGCTTTTGTTTGTCTCTGGTGGATAAAAATAATAAAACATATTGGTAATAAAGAATATTTGATATGGTTGGTATTCCTCATAAAATGGGAAAATGCACCTCTAAGTATGTATATGAATAGTTTTATTGTGCTAAAAGTCATTCAGTGAGAGAATAAATTAGAATCCTGAAAGGAAGGAGCTTCCAGTTGGCAGTACAGTGAACAGAAATGCAACACTTTATGGGAAGCCTTGGGTAGATTGATGCTTTTATCTGCAAAAACGCAGTGTGGGTAGTGAAGCCCTCTGTAAAATACATTTCTTTTGAAGTTAGAACTATTCACTTTTAAAGTTCATCCCTGAAATAGGTGCTTTGTACAGCGTTACTATAGATTAGTACCTGCATATGGATAATTTTGGAGTATTAGGTGATGAAGTTTTGTTTTGGTGGTCTGATTTCCTTCAAAAAAAGGGGGTTTATTAGATTTAACTTCATTATCATGAGTGTCAGGTCATAAAAATACTTAACTGGAGTATGGCTTTGAGTATGTGTTATCGAAGTCAGTACCTACTTGCAGTAACCTTAACTTACCTAATGTGCATTCTGCAAAATGGTGCATTTTGTAGGTGAAGAATGGCTCAGGTTTTCATAGTGTATAGAATGCAGGAACTCTGTCTCTTGTAAAGACAGGGAAGATAGCTTTAGGATGGTGGTAGTTTAACTGTGTTTCACAGAACCCATGATCGTGAGTGCACTAGAAATACTAGAAATGGCAGGGTATGGCTTCTGCAGCAATTACATGATTTGTTTGCCCAGGCTTTGTAATGTGAAGGATTGCACATGTAAATGAAAAGTGAAACTGATTCTGCCACTGCATGCAATTACTTGTAATTTTAAGGTTTCAGGTAAAATCCTCAAATGTTAAGAAAGGCCAGAATTAAAGTAGAAGAAGCAACCATAGTTGGATTATCTTTTCTGCCTACCTTTATTAAGTTACTGTTCTTAATTGTACAGCTGTGGTTTTTTGGTTTTTTCTTCCCCTGCAGAAGCATTCCTCAGAATACAGTTGCCCTGTCTACTGGGGCATCCATCTGCTTTGGGCAGAAATAAACCTAGTCTCTAGGGTAGTTATTTCCATTGAATAAGAGACGTAATGCAGATAGAGCAAAAAAAATATTTGTATCTTGTCTGATAAAGGCATCTGAATCTTGGCTGTGTTTGGTGGGGGTGGGGATGTGTGTACACAATTGATAACTGCAGGTATCTTTGGACATATTTGCTGTGTAACATGCCCAAGAACGTAGTTTCAATTAGGCTATCTCAGGTCAGGCACCTGAGGTGGGAAATAAATTAATCCTTAATCATGTTCTAATATTGTATCTGTTAACAGGGATAATAACCATGCTACTTAAGTGGAATGAGTATGTTTTTTCACTATTTCAGCAATATTAATCTAATATATTGGTGCTCTGCAATGACTTATGAGGAAATAAATTTCTGCTTTCAATGTAGTATTATGCAGTAGTTATTTATTTGTTTGTTTATTTATTTTTATGGGGGGGCACAGTGGATAAGAACAAACAAAATCCTGACCAGTGACCTGGTAAGTGTGTACCAGGCAAAAATACAATTTGGGGGGGGGGAAGGTATAAAAGCCATGCAGTTAAACTGTCATAATGTACTTCAGCAATCATTTCCAAAGGCAACTTCATCAAGTAAAGAGAATTATTTCTAGTGTACTTTGTGTGTTGTTTCCTAGCCATTACAAGTAACAATTGCAGTCATATCAGGAGGTTTGGGAGCTGCTCACTAGGCAGACTGCTATTTGAGCTAGTAGTATCTAATAATACTCTGTCATGCTTTATAGGGATTGACCCGAGACAGTATGATCCATGTGCTTGTGTAGAGTGTTCTGTGGATGTCTTTGGACTGTAGAGGATGGGCAGTAGAGTAAGACTTGCTTTGACAGTACAAGCTGCTTTTGCTGCTTTTTTTTGTCACCGGCAATGTAGCTTTTACTTTCTGCATCATTAACAGTGTTTATGCAAATCCCATTCATATTTAGCCAGTTAAGATTTTTGTTAGGATGATACCCTAGCTCATCTAAAATCATATCCTTTTCGATACCTAGTCTGATGTCTTTGCTTTTTCTCTCCTGTGACTTGGAGATGCTTTTCCTCTCTGTTCCCTGTTCAACTACTCTGCAGAATCTCTTTCTTGCCTTTGTTAGCTTGTTTTCCTCTAGTGTTTGGGATCAGCCAGTCCATTCTGTCTCTCATACATAATCTCTTATTACTTGTGCTAAAGTTAAGCGATTACTTCCCCAAACAACAACTGTTGGTTTCCTCACTCTGCAATCCCCATTTTTTTCTTACATTTTTCTCTTTAGCATGCTCTGATGGAGTTGCTGTTCAACCATCCAATTTTGGTGCAGATTTCAGTCTGGCAGCCACCACTTTGACGATTGTTAGAACTGTGACACGGTTTAGGTTGAAATCCCGCCCCCCTCCACATTTGGTTGAAGTTTCTTCTGCATTGCTGCCACTTAATAGTTGGATGTTGAAGAGGATAAGTCAGCTTCCTGCCTTTATTTTCTGGTACTTTGATCCAGCATATTGTTCACCTGGAAGTGAAAGGAAGATTGTATTCAGTTCCGGGCTGGATCAAGTTTAGTAGAGATATTAGCAGATAAAATACATGCTCTTTGCTCAAGACTGGGTATCTTTTTCTCATATTCCCAAATACTTGCAAGCATGGATATATTCACGTTGCTGGAAGGGTGATAAAATGTACATCCAAGTTACACAGGCCAGAATGCAAATTCCAGCTTCAAAGTGTGCTAGGGCTAAACATTTCCAGAGAAAATACTGCAAGTTTTTGATTTATATTCTCTTCTAGGATAATCTTCTTCATTAGATTGTTGTGGTTTTTTAAGCTGTGGTGGTTTTTTTTTGTTACTGTCTTAAGTATATTGGTTGAAATAAGAGTTCTGAAGAAGATTTTAGTATATAACTTTCAGCCCAATTTGCTTGAGAAGGTTCTAAGCAGGTTGGAAAATAGGATGTTAGAGTGGGAAGTGTCAGGCAGTCATAATAATAACTAGCCTTTCTTTTAACAAGAAATTACTGTCTTTTGAAGTAAATTACTTGCTAAACTGTAAAAATGAGGTGAGTCAGTGCATTTAACTTACTACTTTATTTTCTGTTTTCAATAGCATGGTTATATTTTTCCAATATGACTTAATCTGACTGTGCCCTTACAATCTCCTCCCCCATAACATCTGCTGTTTAACCATGAGGTGCTATATCCATCCTTGCTTTAAAAGCCTGCTGCTGCCTTTTGTAGGACTGCTGTACTCTTTTGTGTGCTGCTGGTATCTGGCATCTATAGAGTGAGTTCTGGTAAATGATTGCCTTTGGGAGTTAGTCCCACAGAACAGTGTACAAGCTAGTTTGGAAACTTGGCTGCTAGTAGAGGGACATTGTTAATTTAGCAAATAGCCACAGTAATTTAAAATGTTATACCTTCTATTTATTGATGCCCTTCTCTTGGAATTTACTAACCCACAGCTATCAGTATAATGCAGTGAGTGGCCTTGCACCTATTCAGATCGAAAGATTTCGCTTAAACCTCTATTACAGGCAGTTTAAACAAAATACGTGACCTTGCTCTAAAGAGTGAAAGGTGGTCTTGTTCTGAATTTCTGCTTCAGGGTGGATTAACCTGCAACAAGAGACAGCATGGGCCACTGCTTGTACTAATTTAACCCTTAGAAGCTAAGTCAGTGTGGGCTGCTTCTGTAGGATTTTGAAAATATGTAGTGAAGCTTATTGAGCATAAAGTCCCTCTATACCAGAGCCTCTTGCTCTGTATGTTGGAAAAGTTGTATTCTCTTTAGTATTTAAATATTCTAATATTTTAAAATGCATCCATATCTATCTACCTACATTCATGTAGATCTGCTGTCTCTGTCCACACCAAGTTGCTTTGTACATTGTTGGAAGAAATTATATTAAAATACAAAAAACCTGCAAGCTGCCTAATTGCACATTAATATAATTTTGTAAATGTATTTTTTCCTGATGAAATACATTTCTTAAAGCTATATTTAGCTTAATTAGTCTTGAACAAGTCCAGATGTTACTGTAACTTCAGTGATAACTGATTCATAAAATAAGAAGTGTATTTGAACTAAAACTGAGGGCACATTGAAAACAAGTGATGTAGTATCTCATGGAATTATGCAATCTAGAGAGGGGAGTTGTGTTGTTTGTTTGTTTTAACGATCATGTCCCTAGGTATTTTACTGTATTATTTTGGTGATGCTGAGGATTTTCTTCATATATTTACAGCTTGAAGTGGCATTGGTCTTTTCTTGGCACTGTGATAATTTTATTTTGTGCTTAGGGCCATAGAGCATTGCTTGCTAGTACTGTGAAATAATACCCTGTGGTTGCTTTCTTTTAATAAATTAGCAAGATAAATATTAAATTATATGTTCTAGCAGGTAACATAAGGAAATACTTGGAAGATCTCCTGTGCTAACATAAAGTTTGTTTTTCAGAAGTTTAAATAGTTTTTCAATGAAATGATACACCTGCTTCCTCTAATGTATTTGTGTAACGGTTTTCTTTGGAACTGTAGGAGGAAATAAATGGTTTCAAGTAAACAGTGAAGCTCCTGACTTCAAAGTACTTCCTTCAAAAGTGAAACAGCTTCACTTTCCTTTCTTAAATAAATAAAAACCAAACATACCTTCCAATCTTACATTTTTTATTCATGTGTATAAATCTGAAGGATTTTTTATCTTGAGTCCTTCATAGGAAAAGAACTATTACTTTAGGACACCTCAAATCAGATTATATTAGGGACATGGTATAGTGGTAGTCTTTAGTAGTGTTAGGTAAACCCTTGGACTCAATTGATTTGGTTTTCTTTTCCAAAGTAACTGATTCTGTGAATTTGTGTTGGAAAAGGTTTACTGCACTTACTCTAATTTTGCATATCTTTATTATAGTGGTGTAAAAGGAAAAGTTTTCCATGGAGATGAGCTCCTTGGTTGAAAGAGGCAATAAAGATAATTTTTTTTTGTAGTGATACTGCAGGGCAGTGTCTTTTCTCTTTCAGTGTCTCCTTACCCGGAGTATCCCAAAAACAGACCATCTCTCTCATGCTCTGCTTAACCAGGACATTACTTAAGGAATATAATTAAAATATAATAGTTTTTACTGGCAAAGGTTGCTTAATTAGGATGTCTGCAGGTACTTCATTTTCAAATAAGCTGATATATGCACACAAATACGTAAAAGTGTTGGACACTCATTTGTTTTCATTTTTCTTGCTACAGTATTGAATACTCCTGAAATTCTGTCATGTTTAGATTTCACTGCCAGTTCACTTATTCTGCAGGTCTGACCTGTGAGGACTGCTTCCCTGCATTCTCTTGGGATGCCATGTGTTTAATATTCTGTGTCTCTGTAAGTGTGTGGTTAGCATTTTAAAAACCGTGATGCTTTTTGTTTGCTTTGGTGTGTTACCAAAACTGTTTGTTAAAGTGTGCTCCTTTGATATTATGCTCTGTAATAAAGTGCTTTCAGCAATCTCCTGGAAATAACGTAATTTCCAAGATTTTTACCAGTTCAGCTCTATTTCACAGCACCTTTTGGTAGCTTTGGAGAAACATTTATCAAGTCTATGATGAGTGAAATATTTTATTCTTGTTGACAAGCCAGACCAGGTGTGAACTACATAAAAATACAAGTATTATGTTTTATAAACTTAATGTTTTCCCTGGCTCAGTAATTAGTCTGACTTCCTCTTGCCTTTATTCAGGGCATAACATTAAATGTTTGCATCAAAACTGTGAAATTATTTGGCATAAGAAATCTCTGTTACAGCTAGATGAGACTTTACTTTGATTCATTAGAATGAATTCTTTTTTAAGGAGCTTTTCTTCACAGGCTTGTATATTGGGTAGAATAAATTAGTACACTTACATCGTAATATAATATATTGTTTTCCATCATGTATTTGGTATTTTGGGAAGGATTTTAAAAAAACCCAACAAAACAACATTGTTGGAAAACTGAAATACTAATGCATATTTATATGGCCATAAAATTTTAACTTCCAGGTTATATGTGTAGTTTAACACTTTTAACTAGCTTGTTCCTCAGCAAAAATTGTATACTAATACTCTTTTTAAAAGTCAGACTTTGAGTTACTAGAACATCTGAGATCCAAGGCATCAATTTAAAAATTCTCCTTCTTGCCAGTTGTGATTGCAGGCTATTCTATAGCTAATTAATGTATTTCTGAGACATTTAAAATAATGAGAAAAAATAAGATTTGGAATAAAAATAATTCTTTTTAATAACTGGGTTGGTATTACAATATTAGATTTTTTAAAAATTCAATTAATTTGACAAAATGTATGTACTCCTATAGATGTTATATGTAATGAGAAGGGAATGTGGAAATAGGAAGGAGTTATTTCACCCTTTGTTGTAAAGGGAAAAAAAGAAAGTTTAGTGATGTGCAGAGGATCAGAATGCTCCTGCTGTATTCCTTTTTTTCTTGGTAGCTGATACAGTGATTGACAGGAGTTCAAATTTCCCTTCCACTTTTAAAATTAAACCAATCTGAATCCAAGTTCCTTCCTCAGCCCAGACTGGGAAAGTACATAAATTATATGTTGGTTTGGGGAGACAGGTTTGTTTCTGACCCCTCTGGGTGGCTGGTGAAAACTTTGCAGCCTGGGATTAAATCACCAAAACCGATACTAGTGTCAGCTGAAAGACATCCAGCGTGCTGCAGGGTGGTTCTCTCACACCTTTAATAATGCTTCACAAATGAGAAAAAAATATGCTGTCAGTTTGCCATAAAGTTTGTTATTAAGACAAAAACTATACCTTCTCAGAATGCAGTTTTGTTCGTTTCCTTCCCCCATAGATGAATTCTGATTGGGGGAGGCTGGAGGATGGGGAATATATTTTGGTGCAAAGTTGAAATTGAAGTGATTAGTGTGGTCTCTAGTTGGGCTTATAGCCTGGTTCTGTTGTTCTTCTGTATGTGCAATTAGAAAGCAGTCTTTAAATGCCATATAACATCATGAGTCAAAATAATCTGGCTGTTGACTGCCATTTTAAATTTTTGTGGAAAGGCATTCTCTTGAATAGCTAGCTTCTCTATTTTTTTTTTAACATGGTTATTTTTCACTCCTCTTAAATAACAGATGGGACAGACCAGAAGAAATGGTGCTCAAAGATGACAGGATTTTGCACTTGCATGGGAGAGTGATTTCAGAACTTGTCATTGTATGTTACTTATCACAGTTCATTGAAGGAAGTCCTAGTGAAATGTAAATACATTATCAACAACGTATCTGTAAAATGGAGGCCCAGAGATGTTGGAAATAAAGCTTGTTGTGTGGCAAAGCTGGAAAGAAAATGAAGGGATCGCTGTAATTTGGCACTGATGCTTGTTTGGCAGCCCTCCCATCTTTCTTATCTTGGCTGGTGTTCCATCAGTCAGTGAACTTGTATATGGATCATGATGCATCAGAAAGACTGTGGAAGACACCTGTGATATGACATAATAAAAGAAAAAGAAGACCCAAATCTGTTTTCCTTTTCTGAACAGTCCGTAGTTACTCTACTATCTGTTAAAACTATGATTTTCAGATCAATTTGTCTGTTGAAGTTCCTGTCTTTAAAAAATAATGAATCATATATAAGACGAAGAAATTTCATGGTGTTTCTTCTCAAGGTTTACTATTTCAGCCTGATTCATTTCCTGTTTTTGTGCTAATCACTGACAAAAGGAGAAACAAGTATTCTCCAACTGTTTGTTTGTAAATCTAGAAAATATGTAATTTACTGTATTACAAGTGGCTGTGTGTGGCTGTAAGTGATGCAGAGATTTATACAGTACTTCCCTCTGTCAGTCTCTGGTCATGCACTTGCCTCCCTGGCTAACACAGCTGTTCCAAGGCTTCACATCTTTCTAGGTGGAAATTTAGTTCTCGTATGAGAATGATGAGGATGAGTTAGAACTTCTGTCCTCATACTATACTGTGAGAACAAGAATATATTCAGTCAGATTAGTAGCAAATTAAATACTGATTTTGGAAGGAGCTGGTTTTTGAGCTGTTTCATTAGGCTGTTGGGCTCATTGCCATAGATGTTCTTGCGTATTCACAGCACTGAGAGAGAGATTTGGTATTTACATGTATGGCAGTATAGAAGGTACTAGAACATAGTGGCTGGGAGATGAATGTACTTGTTGGATCTGAAACCACTCTGACAAGTTAAAAGTTCATGTTTAGGGCTTGGGACCAATAGAAGGTTTGTTTCACCTGTCATTTGCACCATGGAGACTTACATGCTCTGGAGACAGGATCCTGAACTCAGGAAACCAGGAGTGACTTGTTACGTTCTGGTGAACTTGGAGGGTAATCGGGAATGTTGATTTATTTAAATAACAGCATGTGTTTTCTCATGGTTACTGATATCTTGAAATGTATTAAAATTGTAACATTTTAATGCATTCTTGTATTATTTATATTTTAGTGAAATATAGATTGGCCTTTAAGGGTGTGTTGAAAGAAAATGTCTTACACAAAAACTACATCCCCTCCCTTTCAGTCAAGTACCTGAGCACTTCCAACAGGGTTTTTTTCATGCTGTAGTTCATGCTGTAATTTGCAAATTTATGAATTAGTAGACAGTTGGAAGTTTGCAGTTTCTTTTACAAAACATAATCAAATTAAGTAATTGCTTAAATAGCTTTTTAAATATTAAATCTGGGATTACAGGAGTGTATTATTGAAATCCTTTTAGAACTTATACTTCTGAATTAGTTTGAGTTATAATATAGCTGGCTTGGCCTTTTACATATTTATTTCTTGGTTAGGGAAGATTGCTTCACTTTGGAGAAACAAATCAAGGCGTTCAAGCTTTTAAAATCATTTCATCATGACCTTTCCTTCTAAAGTTGTCAACAGTTTTCTGTTATAATTCAAGAAGTTCTTTGAAATTGTTTTTGTCCATTTTTTATCAAGTGTTTGTCTTTCCTTCTAGATTTGTATGTCTTTCCTTCAAGGATGAGAAAGATGTACTGTAGAATGGCATTAAATACCTCCAGGCTACCATTACAGACCATATATTTTGCCGAGCAAAGGAAAATGTAAGGGGGTTTTTCTCCAGTGATGTCAGTCCTTTGGAGGATATTGTAGTGTAAAATGAGCAGGAGATAAAAGGGAGAAACAGTTGTTTGTACTGACAGAGTCTGTGGATATTTGAGACAGACGATGGAGTTACATATGAAGGAGGAAAAAAGCATGCTTTATTTCTCTTCCAAATGGTGGTGGGATTTATAAATGTTTTTAAGGACAGCCTGTTATGGTGAGTGGACTGGTGTGCTACATATATTAGAATACAAGCAAATGAGTACAAGTTGTGGAGTTATTGTGGCTTAATGCTTAGCAGCTCAGACAGAGGAGGCTGATCATTACTGCCATCCCATTCTGGCTGTGAGGTAAGACACATTCTCCTCTGTCCATCATCAGCTGTTCTGTACATTGTCTCTGAGAGTTTGGCAAGTCACATTATCTGTCTGCTTCAAACATCTGTCGGTAAAATGAGTGATGTGTCCTTTCTCTTTATGCTTTGTTTTTAGAATTTATACTGGATATGAGAAAATGCACTTACACATGTGCTATAAGTATATGGTACAATGGAAATGGTCTTGGTAGGTATTCATTTGGACTGGGGCTACTACATCAAGTAAACATCAAAGAATTCCTCTTTTTAGGAGTTCGTTAGGAGCTCCAAGTATTGTGTATACAATTGTGTATACAATACTTAGAACTGACAGTATCTTATATAAATAAGATTAATACTTCACACTATGAAACCAAGCATTCAGGTTTTTGGTTATATTTCATTCAAAATGTAGTTGGTCTGAAGCATTTGTATTTTGCAGCTCAACTTAGATATTAAAACAAACAAACAACCCCACCAAATATTGTTTCTGAGAGCGCAGAGGAAAGGTTTCTTAATGTTTAAAAATACAGTGCAGTGCAACTGCTCTTAGAATGTTATAATGTCTGTGTTTTGGATCAGAGGTTGGGCGTTTTTTTCAGTTTCTTTTGCTTTTATTTTCTTAGAGAAACCTTGCTCCATCTTTATTCTATCTCTGTGAAAACATGCAAGGAATGACAAATTTTTAGAAAGTGGTTTTGAGCATTTTCTTTAAAGACTAATTGATTGCTGTGGCACCAAAATTCTGAACATTGCATATGCAGCCACACTTTTTCAGCCATTGTAGCAAGTGGTGAGATACTTAAATTTTGTATTACAGCTGCTGGGCATCAAGTCGATAGTGAGAGACCCAAGTGAGAAGGGGGAATGCATCCTTCTGCTCTTGATTCTCAGTCAGGATGAGGCTTCAGACAAAGCAGGAGCTGTCTACCTTCAGTTCAAAGGAGGTATAGGAAAATGTGATGGGTAGAGGCAACAGAAGAGGTAGAAGGAAAAGGGATAAGTGAGGAAGAGCAGGAAGAAAAGGTTGTATGAAGGAACTGAGGGTGATGTAGACTGAAACAGCTGCTTTTTAACTAAATCTCCCTTTTTATGATAGCTTTCCCTATTTCACATTTTTGCTGTCAAACTTGAGCACCTGCAAAAGAAAATGAATAGAGAAAAGAGACTGTTCACAGGTCCTTAACCCCTGCTAATTATTGACCAACATCTGGGGAGGAGGGATGGAAAGGTTTATATGAAGCTTTGCATGCACAGCCCTCTAAGCTACCACCCATGTCTGCTGTTGCAGGAGCATGCATTTATTTTACAGGGTTCCTCCTCTGAGATGTAGTCCACAACCCCTAGTTCAAAACATGGTAGCAGACTGTAGTGTCCTTGAGAGAAGGCATTCTAGGTTTGTCGTCCTCTTTAGAAACCCATTGGCCAGTGTTAATCAAATCTGTCACAGGGATAGAAGTGTCAAAGAGAAACTAATTGTAGTTAATGCTAGCTCAATCTTGTCACTTGGTATCTGCAAACTATTAAATTGCAGAAAGTTGTGTTAGAGAACATTCTCATGCCCTGATGAGAGAAAAAACTATTGGTGTTTAAATCATCAGACAGCAGCCACATTATTTGGAGTGTGCTGGGTATAAACTTAAGTTAGAGAATGCTAGAACAAGGAGTCTGTGGCACCTCATTTGTAGAGCGTTTGTGGTGTTGGGCAAGGCCCTTACAGAGTAGTTAGGTGTTCTCCTCTGTGCCTATCTTTAGACATTCAGATGTTCATCAGCAGGTCAGTGCTGTCAGTGCTCAACCTAAGTTTTGAACCTATACAGTCCTATATTGATGCAAAACAGCCTTACAGCTTTGGCAGCCCACAATATCTTAATCTCATTTCAAGTGACACCGTTAGCTTTGGTGTCTGTTTCCCATTTTGCAAATTTGGAAAAGTAGTCTTCCATTGCAGAACTTCCATGAAGATTTTGCAGGACTGCTTTGAAGATCGATTTGTTAATGATTTTGAAGCCTTTAGTCTGGTAAAAATATCTTAAGGATTTGTGTGGTATTTATGAATTCAGTGTTGTATAATGTTGTTATACAGCAAAAAATATACAACATGTAGATATGGAGCCTCTTTTAGTATGGAAATGAGAAAAAGCCATTGCTGGAATGAGGCCAGCTCCAGAAAAATCAATATGTCTGTGTGATTCTACAGGAAGTTCAGAAGCTGGACACAGCCTTTAGGGTCTCCCCAAGGCCTGGAAATGACTGCTAGAGCACTAAGTGGCATCCAGGAGTAGTTTTCCAGCTTCTCTTACTGGAGCTCACCTGCCTGGTGCTATACTCACCACTGGTTGGGTGGGAAGCAGCTGGCCCCACTTCATCTGTATCTGCCTCTCCTGGTAGTTGGATCTTTGTTGTGGACAGGGGAAGAGATGTCCTGATGTCCCTGGAAATGGTGACAAGGATCAGATATCACAGCCAGACATCATAGGTGCTGAAACTGGACCAGCATTTGCATTGCCTTTCAGTGCGTCAACTACACTGTCAATTGACTGGATGGGGGATACTAAATTTAGTTTTTATGGACAGCTTGCTTTCTGGAATCCTTAATTTTTGAGCACTCAAGTGTGCAATATTAAATGTCCTCATAGTTCTTAGTGTAGGTTTGTGTGCCTCTGTTACCAGAAGAGTATTTGATAATGTTGTAGGTCACAAGATAATTTATTTATTGGGGAAAGGACTTTCTAGGGGGCAGAAGGAGGGTAAGATTTTTGTTGTCTATAATCGCATTAGCTGTGGTGTGATTACAATAGCTTTCCCTTGTTTTTGCCAGGTATGGAATGGCTGTGTAGAACTTTTATATACTATAATTAAGTACACTCTAGGAAGCTGTTCTACATGAAAAAGTTGTTTAACACAACAGTTTTATTGTCTTCATTGCTAGAAAAAGACTTGGTAGCTCAGTTTTCTTGGTGGATCTTGATACTGTAGACAAATATAAAAGGATTAGAAAAAGTGTTTTTACTAAGGTAGAAAGTCAGAGTAGAAACCAGAGTTGTCACGAATGCTGAAACATAGACATGATCCAAACTTTTATGTTTATTTCCTTGTTATCTAGCCAAACTTAAGAAAGGAGAAGATGTCACTTACACAATTACTCTACACCAGTGAGTACCTAATAAGGAGAAGGCAACTTCTGGATATTTGTGGGGTTTTTCTTTACTGTCCTGAGAACAATTTGTGTCACATCCTCCCCCTCTTTCCCTTCTCTCAGTAATTTGTATGCCATATTGGTGAGGTTAAATGAGTGAACAAACAATACTGCATCTGTCAGTTGTATAGACTTGTGCCTTTTATCACAGGTTAACTTTCTCTCCACCCATTCCAGATTTCTTTTCTCTTTCTCATTTTTCTTCTTCCCCCTTCTGTCTCAGCAGAAGAGTCTTCTAGGATTGTGGCTTCTGAGGTTACTTTGGAGAGAAAGGAGAGGGATTGTACCAAGACAGGGAAACCTGTTAAGTTTTAGTAATGCTTTGCTCTTCCACTGCTGCAAATGCAGCTGAAGGTGCTGTAACTTTTCTAATGGGGAAGTGTGGGCAGATACAAACTACTTCACTTATATCAAAATTGAAATTTAAACAAAATGGTATGTTTTTTAGTGTAGCTGTTATCTTCCCAGTATGGAACAGCCTGACCAGCAGGTATTTAAAAAGGCTGCACTTAGCATACATTTAATTTTAAGTTAAGGCTTGGTAGTATAAGTAAATAATGTAAGTCTTGTGAGCTGTAACAATCCCTTTTCAGACACAGTGTTGTGACATGAGAGTTGACCTGGCAGATTGTTCTTCTAGTTTATTTGCATTTATCATTCATAATCCCTACCTGTTTTGATGTTTGAATCCTTTTAAATGTGCCTTGACCTTTCAGCTTCCTTAAGTTCCATCACGCGATTCTCACAGTTGTACTGCTGTGATAGTTGTGATAGCTGCAAGGTGGCAACAGATTTGCTCTTCAGAGGAGGGTTCTTTAATAATACTGGCTAAGGCTGCAGCAGAGTACTTCTGTAGTTGCACACAACTTCAAAAGAGTGAAGAATCATTTATGTTCTTTCATACAGTATTTGATAATTTTCTGTCACTGGAATTATTTGAGGATGAGTGGTGAACAGTGGGATTGCAAATCAGAAAGGTCAGAAATAAGGACAGAAAGTGAATTGTTACGGATACCTTTGTTCATAATGGTGATCCTAAAAGATGTGAGCATGAAAGAAGTGAGTGAAAGAACAGCTAAAAGAACTTTAGAATTAATTTCTGAATAACTTCTCAGTTACAGCCTTTTTTTTTCCAGTGCAATGCTGAGTAATTGTTCAGAAAATAGAATAAGCTCCCCTTACTGAAAATAGACAATATACCAGAAATGTTAAAGAAACTGCATTTTTTTCAGAATAGAATTTATTATCTACTGTTTTCAATCATAGATTTGAAACTTCTAAATAACTATTAAATCATAAAAGCTCCTGTTTTATCAACTCACCTATGTTAAAATTATCTGATTAAAATGTCTCACTTCTAGACTACTAGAACTTTTTTGACATTTTATATGCCTTATTTCTTAGGTAAAGTCACTGAAAAAGTTAATCCTACAATGGCAACAGATGTGCAACCAACATTTTTGTAGGGGACTTTTGTTCCTCAATAACAGTGATTGCGTTTGTTTTATTCTCTGTTCTGGCACTGGTACAGTGTATGATTCATTTTTGTCTCATGCTAGCTGTAGCAAGGAAACCACACATACTGCAGTGCAACGAGGCTGGAGAAGTACATTTCAGACTGAATATGACACAATCATCAAGAATATTTATTCATTCTGTTCAAAGTTTCACCCTGCCTTATAAAGCAGACTTGCAGAAAAAAATAATCTCTTGCACAGACGCGTTTCACGTTTTCTGTAGGCACTTCTGTGCTGCCTGAAGAATGGAGCTGCTGGTAACACTCCATTCTTGAAATCTTAAATACTTTCAGAGTTTGTTTATTCTGGCTGTTTCTTCCTCCCCACCCACCCTGAGAAAACATACCACATTTTTAAAATTTGCTTAAATGGCCAAAAGAAAGATCTGGGTTCAGACTAGAGCCTAGGAGTTATACCTGTGTAGTAATCCTTACAGTTGAGGGGAAGAAAGCTGTGATATCTGGACTTTCTAAAGAACCGCGGGTATCACATCCAGGTATTTTGTACTGATCTGGTCTTGCTGGGAGATAGCAAATACAAACGCAGGTTTGTCCAGATCACAGTGCACTGAGTTGGAACAGGATAGTAAGCTACAGTTAACTCAGTAATGTTTGACAGTGTCACCAGGTTATCTAGAGACAGATGTGGCCCTTTGTAAATATGAAACTTGAAGCTCTTTGTGTTGGTTTTTGTTCAAATGTCGACATCATCTCTGGTGTGTCTGGTGTCTCTGTCAGATGCGCAGTTTTCTCCTTAAAGATGATCTTCATTAACGAACAGACTCATGTCAAGGGCCGTGGAAGCTAAGTGTCATTATCTTTGAGTGTACAGTGCAGGTTTATAAAATCCATGTTATAAATCTGTTTCAGAATGCTGTCCTCAGTGAGGGTTCTTCTGTTTCATCTGGCACTTTGGTGGATGTCAGGTAGAAGCTCTAACTGAAATGAGGAGCCTTTTACTATAAATGTATGGGGTGCTGAGAGTAAGGCATTAAGATGGTTGCAAGGTCCTTTTGCGTACAGACTCGAGTGTGAGGATCTATGACATGAGCTGTCACGTTTGTGAATGTGCCTTCATGTTTTTGTGTAGCTTGCTGAGAGTGAATGCTACATATCTGAGTTAAAATTCAGAATGTTACTGGAGTTGGATTGGTGTGAAGGTGAGCCCTGGCCACTGTAAAAAAAAAAAAAAAGAATAGGGGAGACTTCTGAGTTATTTTTAGATATCTTTTCAGTATTATTGTTCATTTTCCAGGCAGCCAGCGTGAGGTATTCTGCCACCACCACGGACCAGTGTCCGCAGGCAGTTTCAGCAATCCCTTAGTCTTCAGCAATCTGCAGAGTGTCCAAACTGTTAGCTTTGGCTCTGGTTTCTGCTTTTAGAATAACTCAAATGTTTCTTACTTGAGGCATCTGGTTTGTTTTTGGCAGGTGGAAAAGGCGGCAGATGCAGTGCCGCGTGCCCTCGTTGTGTGCGGGTGAGGCGGTGCGGCCCGAAGGGACGAGGTGTGTGTGCCCGGCGGGGGCTGCTGCTGCCCTCCCGCGCACGGGGCAGGGCTGCGCCCCTGCCTTGCCGGCTCTGCGGCCGCCGCTCGCCTCCTCGGCTCTTGTGCCACTGCTTTGTTGTTCCCTTCCTGGCTCTGCTTGGCAGAGAGAATTTACCTGAAGCCTGCAAAGCGAGCCAGTCACATGGTCAGACTGTGCCAGATACAGCTGTAATCTCGGGCTGAAAAATTGAATTTGTCCTCCCCCTCTTCCTGCTCTTTTGCATTCGTTTTCCGATTCAGGAATGCAAGCTCTGAGTTACACAGCACAATGGAGACTTAATGTAACTATTTCTAAAGCGTCTGCTGGCAAGAAAACTCTGACGTCAGCGAAGTTAGGGTGAGGTTTTGCTTTGCGCACATTCAGTCGCTCCGGTCTGGAATAATGGCATGCTGGAATGGAAACAGTGTTTGGGGGTGTCGCTGGGAGTCGTCCTTGGAGCCTGTGTATCTTTTGTGGGTAGAAAATGTACTTGATAAACTACGTTATGTCCCATTTGTTTATTACAGGCATTTCAGAATATTCTGTAAGTATTTGTGACTGACACTATTGGCTGGCAGGATATTGCTTTTAGCTCTCTAACGTGCGATTGCAGTAACAGTTCTTCGCTGGTGTTGCAAGTGAACATATTTTTTAGAGGCAGACTAAATGTATTACTCAAGGACTTTTTCCCCCCAGTGTTAACACTAGGTTTAGATAAGCAAAAAGAAAATAAATCAGTAATCATCTACTGCAATTTGAAATTCTTAATGGTTAACTTGCAAGTAGAAAGAAAGCAAGGACTCAAAGACACTGTGAATTTATGGTCCACCAGAGAAACTGGTATTTTGTTTTTAATATGGACTGAGATTTGACTTCTGTTACTGCTGATTAAACAAAGACCTTTGACTTGAAAATAAATATGAAAGCCTGTGTGTTATATCCAGTTTAAGGTACTTGTTTCATCTAAGGTTTATCTGGATGCAAACAGCTCAGGAAAGCTGTATTTAAGGCCATCAGAGCAGAACTGTGGATGTCACTGTGACAGGATTCAGAGTCAAGCTGCAGGATTGCAGCTGATTTTTAAAAATAAACAAGAAGCTTTTGTAGTGTTTGCAAATTATTTACACTGCTTCTTAAAGGAAAAAATAATCTCAACCTTTGAGGGCTGTATCTTAGGTTTAGGCTAAAAGACAGTCATGGCTAGAGGCAGCACCTTCTGTACTAATTCAGTTTACCAAATCTGATGTTTCTGTGGTCTGGGAAGCTTAAAAAACCCCGACACCTGAAGTCAGATTTAAAAATATTTGCTAAGAAGGGTACAGTTCAAGGCACATTACCAGAGTTACTATTTAAAAACCACAAAGTATGGTTTTACCTCAGAACCTGAAATAATACAGGTTTGTTTGAAGACTATAATTAGGAAGAGTTTAGCTGTTCTAAATAATGGAGAAAATGAGCACAGTAGCTTTTCTAGGAATTGCATTGTGCTTGCTTCGTATTTTCTACCTGTAATTGTTGGAAATAGATGATGTGTCACAGTCTGTTGCACAAAGGGGCCCAACTAATGATGTTTCCATAATTATGTAGAAAGATCTGTTTAAGATGATGCTTTGGAGGAAAAAAGTAGCATCCAACACAGAAAAAGAGTATGTGAGTTTGAATGTGAGGGGGTGAGTGGAGGGGAGAAGGCTTTGCAATATCTCTTGAAAAGCATGAGGGCAAGGGAGTTGTATTTCAGAGTACAGCTGTGTTGTGAGGCCTGGCAATGGAGGTGTAATTCACCGATTTAAAAGTAATAGAGTAAGTGGAATAGTGCAGCTACATCTTCACACACTTTCATTTGTGTCACTAAGCACTACGAACTGCTGCAGCATCCTCAGCTGGCAAAGGAACATCACTGTAGGTCCTCTGTGGGGTTTTTTGACTTTGTGTTCTGTTGGTAAAATATGAAGCATAGCAGGAAACTTTGGAGTATTTATTTTTTAAAGTTTGGTTTGAAGCTTTCTGAACATCCAGAACATGCCAGGGTCTCGTCAGCAGTTTGTGACCCAGTGTGTCACCTGACACGAGGCCTCTGGCTGATGCAGTGGCTTGCAGGGGATTCACAAACTCCCCTGTGTTGAGTCATGCTTGGACACCATTAACAAGGCAATAAAGCCTAAGAAAGTTTCACAAGATCAGGTTTTTAAAGCCATGAGGGGGTGTGTTTGTGATGACTTTCCTACCTGTTATGTGCAGCAGTTGTTTTGCATAGAGAAACTCTGCTTACTCCTCAGTCTGTGTTAATGTCAGTGAAAAATGTTGGAAAAACTCTCATCAACCTGGCTAAATCCTGATGTGTGCTGATATAGCATATCTTTTGGCATAGTATGATGCTATTGTAGGTGGGATAATTGTGCTGGCAGAATAACTCCTCCTGTTGGCATGTAGTATTTCCAGCATAGGTTAGTACAGCATCAGATGTACTTTAAATGACTGTCATTCAGCTTTTTCTTGCTTTGTGCTTTTTAACTAGTGTTTACACTATTTACAATGCTAGTGGAGTCTGCCTGTAAATGCTGCTGGATCATTCCCCTTCTCTTGTGCTGAATGGGCTCTGCCTTTTCAACTGGTGGTTTTTATTTATTTGTTTTCAGCAGGACTAGAATAATCTTTTCCATTAATTCTTTCCTCCAAAGACACATCAGTAAGATTTAAATTTTCACCTAGTGTATTCATAAGCAAAGATCTGTGGCTAGTTGGTTTGTCTTTACCTTCCTTTTCTAATGTTCTCCTTTCATTTTACATAGGTTCAGCTGTGAGATAAGTTTCATGGTACTTCTGCCATTTCCTGACGCCAATGGTTTTTCTGGAGGCAGTGAGTTTCCTGTCTGGAAGCTACAGGCAGTGTTTCTGGCAGGATGAAGTATTTTTGTTTCCCTGGCTAGACCTTTCCCTGTCTTTGTTTTTGTCTCTTTTTCTCTCAGTAGTTCCTTTTTTTTTTTTAAATCTTGGACTGTATTTGATATTGCAGCAGTTAATTTAGAACTATCATTACAAAAAAACTGACTTGGTGATTTGAAATATATCCATGCAGGTTTTTTCAGTTAACATACTGACAGAATAAATTAATAGGTCAGGCTGGAGGAGAATTGAATGTGTTTTGCTAGGTTTTGACCTAATCTTACCTTTTGAGTGAACAGGAGTGGTTGGTTAGGCTGGTGCAACTTCGTACCTGACCTGAGGGCAGTTTCCAAAGTTGTGGCATTAGCCATAACAGAGTTCAGAAAACTCTGTCATAGTTTCTGTCTGTATCCTTGACTTGCTGCTGCTAGAATAGACAGGCATGGATTATTCACTCAGTCATCCAGGCTTTTCTGAAAGTTTTATATTGAATTTTATTTACCAAAATTACTAGTTCTCTGTAAAGAGATATATCAAAGGAGGCCAGTGCAGGGCAGTTACTCAGTTCTCAAGGGCTGAGATGCTGGCAAAGTAAGTTTTCTTGTGAGTTGTCACAGTGACTTTCAGAAACTATGACCAAGTTCTTATCTATCCCTATGGTAAGGTCTCATTTAGTCAGCCTAACTTGATGTCGCTGGAAGAATTCAAAACTCTTACTAATTTGGTCCCTTTTAATTAGTTTACTTTAACAGTTTTATGCAAAGTATATCCATATATATGGGGGGGTTTAAAATGGTAAAATAGCACCAAGTGTTTGAAAAAGTAATCCATTAATAGCTTCCAGCATTTCTTAGTTTGAGGCAAAGCTATTTCAAGATCAGTGGTAGGGAGAGGGGGGGAATGTTGGTGTTTGCGGGTTGTTTTCCTGTATTTTTTAATTTGTCTCCCCTGCCTCCAAAACAGAGGTTGGTTATGCCAGAGATAAAACAGCTGGAAGATGCTGCCAGTCAGACAGTCAGTCAGTGAATAATATCTTCCCTCAGCACAAGACAGAAACTCTGGCTCTTGCTGAATTTAAAAATCATTAGGAGCCAGGAACTGCAATCTGTAACTTCTTATATATCCCCTCAAGCTGCTGTCTCTGGTATGCTGTTCAAAGTCTATGTGCTCTCTCTGGAACTCCTGCTCATAGTTCCAGATCCCTCTATTATTACAGTATTTGTCCCACCTTGTATCTTGGTACACTTTATTTGGTTTGTTTTTATAGTGGGGCTAACTTGTAAGCCTGCTTGAAAACAAAAGCTTGTCAGAACTCAGTTTGTAGCCATTACTGTTTGACCAGGCAAAATTACAGACCTGAAATTAAATCTGCTTATTCTGGAAATTTGTTGGTATTGGTTATTTTCATTTTGGAACAGTTTCCTGTAGAAATTATCTCAGCATTCAGAAGTGTTGCAATGTTTTCCACTTGCAGGATTGGTGACACTGCAGGAAACAAAAACTGCCTTTTTTTATTTCACTGGTGTGTGTCTTTACTCTGATGATTTTGCTATGTATAGTGTACAATAAAAAGCAACTGCAGGAATGAAAGTATTAATACAGTTAGACTGAACCTCTTTTTTTGGTACATAGGCAGAGGCAGCTTGTGCAGTTTTTAAATCCATTAGTGTTGCTTTCACTTTTCAGACCACTAGCTAGTCAATAAAAATAAATTTCTCCACTATATTCAGAAGTGAAAATACATGCTCCTCATTGCACTAAGATAATACATTCCAATTACTTTTGCAAGGAAAACATTGTCCTAGTGTGAGGATTTTAATGATTAAAGGATTAAAATAGTTAAACGTTTTGGTGATTTTTGTTTTGCTTCCTATTTGGTTTTGTTGTGGTTTTTTTCCCCCTTAGTGTTTCCAAGACTTCGGTTTCCTCTTGGCAGAGTTTGGTGTACATTTGTTTGCAGAATGCACCGCAGTGCACAGGAGAAGCTTTTGACACGCAAGTGAGTGCATGGTTGAACTAAGATTGCTCTGCTGAGTTAGATAAGGGAAGACTGCAAATTGTCTTATTTGCAGCAGATGCAGGCCTGCAGATACACAAATAGAAAGCATCTCTCCACTGAGTTCTTAGCTTTGGTCGACCACTGCACACAATATATGCAGATTTAATGCTGCTGGTTTGGAAAATTAATGTTTTTAGAATTTAAGGAATTCTTTCCCTTTTGCCGCCAGACCGAGGGAAGCTCTTTGAGTGTACTCTCTTCTTTACAGGCGTTATCTGCAAGAGGAACAGTTTTGCTGGAGTTGCCAATCATTTCTTCAGAGACTTTCAGAATGAGTTGAGCAGCTTGCAAGACTTCCTTTCCTACTAGCAGCTGTCATGGACACATGATACAGGATGTATTGCTCATAAATTTCTAAGGAAGAAGCATAACTTTTTTTTTAATAAGCCGTTCAAGATTCTTCTAGCTGTCAGGATTGGTTTGTCATGTGCTACATACCACTGAGAATTTTAAAACAGAACATTGTATATCAGTTCACTTTTGGCAATTCTGTAGGCTTCTCTGTATTTTAAATACTGTCAATCTTTCGATTCTTATGCCTAATCAGTCTGACTCTGTCAGGCCTTGAGCCCAAGTGTGTTCATAGTCAGTCTGTTTGTGTCATTGTTTTACAAACAATATTGCTTTGTTCTGTAAGTGAAAATAGAGTTTCCAGATAATTGACACAGGACCTTAAGGAAAAATAAAGTGCAGTTGGAACAAACTGAGACATGGTAACAGCGCAGTAGAGATAATTTAATCTCTATCTCACAGATGCTTTTCTCTTAATTCTTGTATAATAGTATCCATGAGCATCAGGGGTTTTTAATAACATTGAATCATAGAATTAGTGTGGGCTGCAAGGGATGTTAAAGATAATCTTGCTCTAACCCCCCTGCCCTGCATGGGCAGGGATACCACCCACTAGATGAGGTTGATCAGAGGGCCCCATCCAACCCGGCCTAGAACACTTCCAGGAATGTGGCATCCACAGCTTCTCTGGGCAAACTGTGCCGGTGCCTCACTATCCTCTTGAGTAAAGAATTTCTTCCTAACATCTAATCTAAATCTCCCCATAAGAAGTCAGGGGAGACTAATTATTAGAAGACTTTCCCTAAAGTAAACTGACTCTGCGTAACTTTCATATGTTAAAGCAACTCCTTTTGCTCCTGGAAGACCCCTTGTTCCTCACTTGGCTCTGGTCTAATGGCATACATGTGCCAAGCTGGCTTATTCCAGAGGGTCTGACTTCCTCTCAAATTGGGGATAAGGGCCCTACCCTGTTCTGCATACTGTGCTGATACAGGCATATCCCAGATCTTGTCAGCACCTTCACTGAGCCCACTGTGAGCTCCAACATGAAGTTAGTGAGTGAATGCTTGGTATGGTACTTGCTGGGAACTCTGCTCCCAGCCTTTTGGATTTACATAAATTAAAGAAGTGATATTATTTCACTGCAACTGTTGTTCTGTCATTTAAAGATGTTATGTGAAGTTTAAATCCTCACATGGCAGATTTCTAAAGGTTTTAAAAAACTTGGGTTAGTTGTGGATTTGGAATCCTGTTTTTGAAATAATGACCTCTGCAACTATCAGTAGGCCATGGTAAGCATAAAGAAATGAGATGTAATTAGCTGCATGATCAAGTAATTTTCACTCTGGAAAGGATTTACTACTAGTAGGAGCAGCTCTGGTAACTTTTGTAATAAATGTTCTTTATGCTTTAAGAGAAGCATTCACATACGTGGCTCTTAGAACAAAGCAGGATAGAAAGTAAAAGATATCTTCCTGCAAAAGTGTCCGAAAGGTAAGACTTTCATAACATGTAAACTACCATATTGGTGCCCTTTTTCGAAGGAGAATAGTAATAATGAAGTAAAATTTACATTGAGTATATATTGAAAGTAGTTTTACACAGTTCAGTTTGATTTAAGTGAATTATTTATGAGGCTTTGATGACTTTTTTTGCATCCTGTATATCATGCTGTAAGAAATCACTGTAAATGTTTGATAAGTATCTGTATGTCTGAGTTTGTGTTAAAAGCTTGAGAAATCTTCTGATACAAATTTGTTAAGTTTCTTTTGTAAAATTAACTTTTCAGTTTAATCCCAATACTATCAACCTTTTATTTCACCTTTTGTTAGAAATCAAAGTTAGAAGACATCAAAAATGCCAAACAAATTAAGTTGAAGGATCTTTACAGTCTTTGAAAAATTACATGGAAAATGTTGCTATTCCTGATTTTAGTTTATGAAGGGAAATGCTCTAAAGGAGTCATAAAGTTATTCTGCTAATTGTTGCAGTTAAGCATTTCACCTGCACAATATGCATGTGCCTAACACAATATGCTGTATTATGTTGCCATTAAAGGATTTTATTTTTCATCTTAGTGCATATCAAGGTTCTGCCACAACCTTTGTTGTTTCAACATAATTTCCATCTGTTTTCTTCCAAGTTGCAAAGTGTTGGTTCTGCTTGTACTAAATCATCTGTCATAAAACCAAGTAACAGTCCTAACATGCCCTGACACCATGTGCATTGACATGACTATGGGTGAGATGTTTTTAATGGGACACAGTGTTGCAGAAGCACATAGATGTCAAAATTTAAACTTGTCAAAGATGTTTAACTTTTCCAGGCGGTTCCTCACTCTTTAAAGTAAGCAATGCCAGATGTACACTTGAACCTGAGGCATGTGTAAAGCAAGTAGGGGTATATTCTTTTAGAAATCCTCAGGCGAGAGTGTTTGTATTTTCCCCCCACTTTTAAAAACGGTTGTGGAATGAGCTGACATTTGAAGAATGGCCATTGAAATGAGGTACTTGCTTGCTGTTTCAAAATCCTGTGCCTTGATATTTCATTTAGTAGCTTCAGCTTTTGCATATTTTTGTTTTACATTTTATTCCACTGTTTATAGTTCTTAGACCATGGATTAAATGAGAAGGAGAATTTGTTTTTGATGCCTCTTTTAGATAGTTAGAGATACCTCTATGTTAAGAACATCACAGCTTAGAAATTTTAGGATGCTGTGTGATTGACAGGAGATGCTCATTGGAAGAGGGAGACAGGAATGATCTGTGATGGTGGTCGAAATTCAAGCTCTGAAGGTTTTTGGTTTTTTTTACAGCTTTCTTTAAGCTGGATCAGTGCATTTCAGAAAGCAGCTAGAGAGTATAGATGTTGGGAATTGCAGATGTCAGAAAGGAAGCTATTAGTCAGTTTTAATCAGGAAGTAACTTTCAGTATGCTAACAGAGTTGGTGCTTGGTTAAATCATTAGAGGAGCAAATGCCTGAGATGAAGAGAGTTTGTTTGGAACAGGAGAAGCCTTGGTTTGCCATTTAAGCCCCAATTACACGAGGGAATATTTAAGGGGTTTTAGTGAGGGTGTAGTTACATCTATGTTTATGGTGGGTTTTCTCCTTTCCTACACAAATGTTTAAGCCTGCCTTTGTTTTGCAAACGTATGTGAAACTGTTTGTCCTGATGGCAGACTCTGATTTTTTGCCCCTGTACACCAGGTTGAGCAGGTAATGGAAGAGCATGCTGAGCTTGTGCCTCTGGTGTGTTTGGAGGACATTTAGGAGCATGAGGGAGCTAGTCTCGCCCAGCAGCTGGCTTATGGAGGTGGGCCTTTGTCGCTCTTTCCTTGCAAAATCAGCAGGGTTATTCTCAGCTGCCCTTAGGGCATTTCCAGAGTGTTTTGGAGTTGATGAGGGAAGCAAAGATTGTGCTGTGGAGAGCCATATTAGAAGATACTTGTCACCCCTCTCTTCTCTTGAGTTGAAATCTCCCTTTGCAAGATTATTCCCATTTCCTTTCCCTCCCCTTTCATTATATGGTCAGCAATAGCATTTACTTAAAGGAGCATGGTCGAAAAGTACTATTGAAAGAAATTAGCTGCATGCTCATTAGGTTTTCCTAGCATATAGTTTAGGCACGGCTGCAGAAGGAACAGATAGCAGCTTAATACTGAGCTTTAGGTGAGTTGCAACTGTAAATGTCATTTATGCATCTTCAGATGACAAGGTGTGTTTGTGCTGTGGCAACTAGTGTTTTGTGGTAAGTCTGTGGCACGAGCAGAATGCAAAGCATGGCTGGAATTCAGATTTGTGGTAGGGCTTTGGGCATGGCAGGAAGCCAGAAATACGTTTTTTCTTTAATCAGTAAGTGCTTTTGAGGAAATGTTGAGAACAGTGGTGAACTTAAAATTTTAGGATTTGCACTCTCTGGTTTTTCTGTCCCTTTGCTGTTGCCCATATTAGTTTTTTCTGTGTGTTGACAGAGTTTATACTGGTCAGTTAGAGTAATGCAAAACTTGCAAGGATGTTGCCTCAGAATCACATTGTTCGTTACCATAGTTTGTGTGTCTCAGCTCATTTCAAGTAGTTGGATTTCAGAGCTTCAGTTTGCACACAGCATATCCCCTTCATGTGGACTCACTGTGACTGGAATAATATGGGCATTGTGTTCTCTGGCTGTACAGAATCAAGTATTTTTTACTTCTTTTTGTCAGCAGAAACATGCAGATGCTGTGTTGGGTTGGGCAACATGAGAACTGGCCAGTGCTCCAGATTGCGCTAGTAAAGCTTTTATGGTTTTGTACAGCTGTGATCATTATTAGCATTGTAACATTTGTCTTCATTTTTTCCTGTAATAAATCATCTGCTGAATCTTTTCGCTTCGGCAAAGTCATCTTTGAACGTCACTAGAATGTCAATCCAGAATTACTATATAAGGAAGAACATGGCTTTTAAAACTGGTTTTATGCTTTTAAATCTAAAGAGCGTAATTGATGATTGTCTGAAATAACTGGCATGTTTTCTTTTCAAAAATCCTGTCAAAGTTTAACTGTTTTCATTAGAAGAGCAATCTACTATTTTAGAAAGACTGCTTATCAGATTCCATTATGCAAAGAGAACTATGGGACATACTGATCTCTTCTTTTACAGCATGGGAGAATCTTTGTTTATTTAAAAAGAAAAAAAGTACAACTGGTTCATCACCAGAGCTGCTATTTCTTGATTTTGTACATCTGTTGGAACTGGCAGAAATGCTGTAATACACATTCTTTCCTCTCCAGAGAAAGGGAGGAGGGGAAGGCTTGTAGTCATAGACTTGGCTGTGTTACTGTGTTTACTTCCTACCTTTTTCTATTTTATTTTTAAAAACAAACAAGAACACAAAGAAACCCCACCGAAACAAACAACAACAAATGACTTTTTGCCTGAAATGAATGCTTTCCTTGCTGTTCATTTTGTTCATGAACTCTCCTGGTTTAGGAGGATGGCACTTTCCTCTGCCCTGGTAGTATATGTGTGAACATACCAATGTTAGTAATTATCCAATTATAAAAATGATTTTAAGGTTATTCTTGCACTTCTAAACATATAATTTATTGTCAGGCATGGGCTGTATCTGTAGTGTATTTCAGGCATTGTGTACCAGTTGTGTTTATCTATGATATATCATACCGAGATCCTGGAGGGAAGGATGTCTTCTTCTGTCAAAATTATGGAGCAGTTTTTTTCAGTTTCACCTTTTTTTTTAGGTCAAGGAATGTTTTAGTTCATTTAATGAGAAACAGCGGCTGCAAAATTATTAAATTTGTTTTGGGAACAGGAGCAGGTAAAGCATCCAAGATTCCTTTTGACTAGATTTTTCGACTAAAAATGTTCCCTTAGGAGGGAAGGAAGAGTATGTTATGTTCTTGAAATGTTTAGACTCTTTATTTTAGACTCTGGGAGTAAACTAAGATTATTTTTTTAATATGTTCACATTGGTAAGATTTTCCTTTATTAGAAAAAACAGAAGAAAGAAGAAAGCAGTAATAATTCAGCATTTAAAAAGTAGAATGTAGTGGCTTTTTAATTCCAAAAAACCTGTAGGGACTCAAAATGTAAGACCTCTTACAGGAGATGTACAGGTTTTTTGGTTGGGATTTTTTTGTGGGGTTGTTTTTCTTTTCCTTTTCTCTCTTTTTAATTTTTATGCTTGAGGAAAGTAGTATTCTTGTGGAGTACTGCTATACTGGGTGGTAGTCTAATTTGAGTAGTGTTGTCTTGGCTACCTGCTAGTACATACCTAACAGCTACCTGTGGTGGTCTGAGGAGGGCCCATGCATTGCTGTGCTGAGATGGACAGCCTGGGGGCTATTTCTGCATTTCCTCTTTGGAGAGGGATTCCTGTTTCTGCTGCTGGTCAGCCATCCTCTGAAACTTCCCTAGTCTTGACCCAAGCAGCTCAGTGATCCCATTCCGGAGACTACAGCACATGTTTGGATTTGTGCCGTTCTCTAACTGGTGTGCAGACTGCTTAGCTCTTACAAACGGAGGCATTCATCTCTACATTCCTTTGTTTCTACCTTTGGACTTAGTTTTAGTATCCAGTTTCTGATTTTATCTTTTGGTCAAGTCATAGAAACCCATTCACACCGTTCTGGGGGGTGAGTTGGGTAGCACTGAGGTGAGAAAGGATGCTGGCAGTAGTTCCATGCAGATATGCAATACTGGTGCCACATAAGAAATGCCTTCTCATTCTTCTGTTACAGATGCAGCTCACCAAAAGTTTAAAAAATTCCTCTTGTACAGTGAAGCTTCCAAGAAGTGGGAATAGTTGCATGTTTGGGGAGAAGTTAGTGGTTTGGGTTGGAGATAGTCTGC
This sequence comes from Ifrita kowaldi, assembly GCA_013398055.1. NCBI lineage: Eukaryota > Metazoa > Chordata > Aves > Passeriformes > Cinclosomatidae > Ifrita > Ifrita kowaldi. Next base: position 169,935 of record VZRS01006134.1, read on the forward strand.
CGCTTTTTCCTCTCTCAGGGGAAAATAGGAAAAGTTGTTCCTTTCTCTTCTCACTCTGCAGTGAGGCAGCAGAGAACAGAAGGAAATCCTTGGTGTCATCTTGTACATAGGTAATAACTGACATTTGATACGTGATGGGAATCTGGTTTGGAGGCGCTTTTTTTCTTTTTTTTTTTTTTACAGAAATACATCTAATAAAAAATTCAAATGTTGTCACCTTAACTGTAGTCTTTGCCGTGCCCTTCAACTTCTATATAGTCAAACAATGTTGGCTGTCACTCACTCTGCAGCTCTGCTCTCTGAAATATTCAGATACCTTATGCTGTAAATATGCATACTTCTCTGAGAACCCTCAGATTTTGAGAATATCTTGAGCTGTTTAGCCACAGTGATTTAATTTTTGCAGTCAGTCTAAATGGATTCAAAACACACTGAGAAATCTTTCTTTTAATTAACTGTATTGGATTTGTACTTGACCTTATCACATGTGCAGAAAATGTAAGGTAGAGAAAACAGAAGAGTTTCCAGTGCTGTCAGCCTGTTGCTAAGCTTTGCAGAAGAACTTGCACATTTACTTATTTGTCACCCTGAGTTTTGAAAATTTCTGCACATGCCTAGACACATGCACACACTCCTTAAGGGAGCAGGGGAGTGCAGATGCCATTCTCTGCACTGATTAAGTGTAACAAAGATAGTCCTTGACCAGAAGGAAATTTCAGGCTTGGTAAGATAAGAAGGATTGTAAAGACTAGAAAAAGCTGACAGAAAGATATACTGGGTCAGATGGTGAGGAAAAGATGATAGTAATAGGAATAACAGGTCACTGGAGTGCTGTGACCTTTCAGAACCAATAGTGATGGTTGTGATTCTAATCCTGCTTTTTTTCATCTCTCCTCCTAACACAGGGAATTCTTCTGAAGAAGCTGCTGGAAGCAGATACGTGTGGATTTTCTGCATGAAGACTCTCAAACTGGATTACATAATAATACGCCTGTGTCCTCTGCCTCTGTTTGATCCTTAAAAATGATTAGGATTGTGTATGAAATTTAACCCCTTTCTGATGAGTGACCTAGACATGAGTTTACATCGGCAAATGGGCTCTGATCGGGACCTCCAGTCTTCTGCTTCCTCTGTGAGCTTGCCATCGGTTAAAAAGGCACCAAAGAAAAGAAGAATTTCATTGGGCTCACTTTTTCGGAGAAAAAAAGACACGAAACGCAAGTCTAGGGATTTAAATGGAGGTGTTGATGGGATTGCAAGTATTGAAAGTATTCATTCAGAAATGTGTACAGACAAGAACTCTATTTTCTCCACGTGTACCTCTTCTGATAACGGAACAACCTCTAGCAGCAAACCAAGCGGAGACTTCATGGAATGCCCCTTGTGCCTTTTGCGGCACTCCAAGGACAGGTTCCCAGAGATAATGACTTGTCACCATAGATCTTGTGTGGATTGCTTGCGTCAGTATCTCCGGATAGAAATCTCTGAGAGCAGAGTTAATATTAGCTGCCCAGAATGCTCAGAACGTTTTAATCCTCATGATATTCGTTTGATATTAAATGATGACATCTTGATGGAAAAATATGAAGAGTTTATGCTTAGGCGATGGCTGGTTGCGGATCCTGATTGTAGGTGGTGCCCGGCTCCAGATTGTGGGTATGTGTTTTTCCTATATTTGCAAAAAAAGTGACAGTGTAAATACATAATTTCCACAGCATTATGATTTTTGAAAAGTTGCTTGTTTTACGTAGTGTGTTGTTACAGTTGTACGAGTAGGTAGCAAGCAGAATTCTCTTAAAAAAAAAAAAGACAAGAAATCAGAAAAAATGAAAATGAAAACAACAACAAGAACCACCCAAGCCACAACCACCTTCCACAATAAAACACTCTCTCAAGTAGGTTGGTTTTTTTTTTGCACAGAGAGAATTTCAGCAATGTCAAGAAGCTTTTATTGGTAGATTCCTGCCATTTATTTACAGCAGGCAAAAGAAATTTAGATGTTGCACTGCCAAGGTAATGGTGCAAAGCTCAAACTAAAGAGAACTGAAAATGTGGTGACTGTAGTTTAACTTAATTTGTTAAAGCACTGTGGGTATTTTGGCTTTTTAACTGTGAAAAATGATTTAAGCTTTTCTTTGAATTAAAAGGCCTCTCCTGCTTCAGATATATTTCATCTTGTGGCTGGTTGAGACAGCACTTGTTGCCTGTCAGCAGGATTCTGATGTAAGATAATCAGCTTGTTCCTGCTTATTATCTGGGGAACATAATGTTTTAACTTTGCTTTAATACTTTAAACAGTTCTGAAACCATGCTGAATTCTAAGTAGCCTGAATACTACTGAGCAGCAGCTCATCATGCTTTTCTGCTGCTGGTGTGTCATAATGCCATTCTTCAGCGAGCTGCTTTTTTAGACATTGTTTGTGTTATCATACTGCTTAAAGATGATAGCCATGACTGCAATCCAGATGTGCAGTGCACACTAAAAACTCAGAGGATGACAGCTTTGTTTCAAAGCCTTACAGATGAGCAATAAGGAAGAATGTTACAAGAGAACAAGCAAAATAGGACTGACTGGTAGGTAGATTAAATACTCCAATACTACTAACCAGGTGCTTAATGTTTAGGACTTATTTCAAATATGATTTTGCTTTCATACTTTGAAAGAAACAGAATTTGCTACTGCAAGTCAAAAGCAGGGACTGGAAACGTAGTATTTTCATATCTGGTCCAAAGTGGATGGCATTGCTGTGGCATAGTTTGAGGACAGAAGGAAAAATAACTTGAGGGATGTTTTGGTTGCATGAGCTTGTAAGGAAGTCATATGGACAAAGCCAGTACAGCTTACTCTTAATATTTTGATACTGCAAAACAAAAACAACTAGAAGGTATTAAGAGGCAGAAGTATGCTTTGCCCTGAGTTTTTGTGTTACAGTTGTTACTCAAGCTGAGGAGAAGCATTTAAGAACTATTAAAGTATTTTCTATTAAACCATGTTTCAGTGGTTCAGATACTTTTTTACTGCTTAATTAAGTAGACTAAGGCAGGTTTGTTTAACCAGTTTTGGTTTTTATGCTTCAATTTTCCTATCTGTTTTTTAAAAAAAAACCTCCTAAGTATCTTGCAGTGGTCAGAAACTGTGATGATAATTGCTGAGGATAGCACCATTATAAAAATAAAAAGTGGGTCTTCAGAGCAAAGTTAAAGTTCCATGCAATCGTGTGGGACCACAGCAATGTATTAGTATGTGGCAAGTATTTAAACCATTGCTCCAGAACTGCTTATTTCATGCTCCATACTCTGGGAGAGGAGTCCTATGGAAAATACAGTATATTGCCAGGCAGTTAAACTCTGCCAATGTCTGTGTGAAGGGAACAAACTCACACTGCATGGGCAACCTTATGTTGCACTTCTGATACCAGGATTTTTCCTAATATGATTGAAGTGGCAGGGAAATGGTTCACAGTGATAGATGAATTCTGCTTTTAATGCATAGACAGTGCTTCCTCACTGGATTCTCATTACTAGTTTAAAGTGGAATAAAGTTGGCTATTTGGGTGCTTCTCAGGAGGATCACTGTTTCTGGTGGTCATCCTAAACAAACAAGAGCTCCTGCAATCATGTTTTGTCTTTTTCCTATCCTTCTGATTGTTTTGAAACCTTCAGAGCCCTTAGATACCGTTGGGCAGCAGGGTTTGAGCATTCAGCAGAAGTTAATCTAAGTAGTTTAGGGAAAAGGGCATACTGCTTGAACAAAAGAAAAACCATCAGTAGTGCCTCCAGCAAGAGTAATACCTGTGTATGACTCCTCCAGTTAAAAACTTAAATTTGGCTTTCAGGCAGCCACCACAGCACTGTCTGACAAGTCTGTATGTGCCTAACTGAGGGAAAGCACACAGAGGGAGGCAGGAAGGAGAAGTGGGAGTGGCATAGAAAATAATAACAGGGATTTAATGTTGAGGTGGAGCACATAGAAGGAAGATGAAGGAAGGAACTGTGCAGGTGTAAGGTTTAGGGAAGCAAACACTACTCAGACTTCCACAGAAGAGTCTTTGCTAACAAACACTGTTCAGAGATGGCGCATGACATACGGTACACACAAACTTCAGATCAGTATTTGTGTTAATAGTTATGTGGTGCAGCAGTAGTCGCAGTTTCTAATTGCTTTGGCAGCTAATCAAGTTGTACAATATGCAGTTAAAGCTGAGGGGTTTTTTCTTTTTCTGAACAGTTCTTGAAATGTAGTACTGGCAGAATGCAGTAGGGTTATGATCTTTTAGCATGGATCAAATATTTCATGAAGGAGCTGGATGGAATGCATTTACTAAATTTGCAATTAATCCCAAAGTAGGAGAGATGCAATAACTTCAGAGGGTAGCAGCATTTCCTGAAGTTGGCTCTAAGATTAGGAACAACTACTGTAATCAATAGGAAAGTGGTGAAAAGTGGGGCATTTTGGTAGGAAAAAATTACTGCACAAATAGGTAAAAAATGTATGGTGCACAACAGTGCTTCAGCTCTTCTCAGCATTGATCCAATATCCCATGTAATATTGTTTCAGGGTTTGGGCATCACACTAAGTCAAAAATCTGGACCAGATAAAGAGCAAATAAATATAAAAACTTTGATCCCTGAAATGAAAAAATGGAGGGAAACTAGATCACTCTATAAAAACTTTGGGGGTTTTTTTTACATCATTGGTCTCCTGGGTTCTAAGGAAACAATAGTTAAGAAGTAAATAACTTTTTCCTCTCTGTTTGGGTGAAAACAAGTCCTGGGGACAGCAAAACACGAACCAAGCAGATCTTGACGCAAAGTTATCTGCAGTAGCAAGTATATTGCTATTATTTCTGTCCCAGTGGGGAGCTTCTTATCCTCCCAACAGGAGAACTGCAGATCAGTTTGGAGGAGAACCTCTGCTGCAGCAGCTCTGCCCTGTATGGGCTGCCTGGGAGCTGAGGAGTCTCTTGCACTGCAGCAGCCCAGTGTCAGCATGGTCCATACCACTGGCACCACAGACTGTCTGACCCTGGGCTGCTTAATCCTCAGCTTCTGTTGCAAGCTCAGATGCATCCTGATCCTTGTTACCTGAAACACTGTAAAAGCCTGGACCAGCTGTAACCTCCCAACAGTGGCTTGATAGGAAACACTGTCACATAGGTGATCCTTCCCTGGGGAAGGAGCGCTGGTAAGGAAACCTCATGAGCCTTCTCCTTGACCAATACTTCTATATTCTGTTTTCATACCAGTTCTCTGGTGTCATTTTAACAAGCATTACTGAATCAGTATTCCAAATGTGTTCTGTCTTTTCTTCTGTTTGAATTATTTAATGGTTTTGCTCTGAGATTGTATTGCTGACATCATTAGAAGAGAGAAGTGATTCCTAAATTTTCATACCTTTATCAAGCAAAAAGCAGATCATGCAAGAGAGTACAAATTCTTCATCTGTCTTTTCACTGTGCAGCCTTCAATTCATTGCTGACTGCCTCTGGTTTTTGTTTTACTAGGTATTACTCCCTTCTCTCAACCTAAACAAGGACTTCTGGCTTTCCTTCTCCTTTAAAAAGAATGCAGATATTAAAAACCTGTAATCCTGTGCAGTTTGAACTGAGATTTGCTCTGGTCTAAAAAGTTACTTTCTAAAGGTGTGCCTAATACATCATTCCCAAAGAGGGAGTGCTTTCAGGGATGTGCCTATGCTTTATTAGTGATAGGAAGGAGGCAGGGTATAAACTGATGCTTTATTCTGTGTCTTACACTTGAGATTTTTTTGGTCTAACGTTAGCAAGCCTTGAATGTATCCCTGTATGTTGAAGAAGTGTTTGGATAAGAGTCTCTTTGTGTACATGCAAAGCAATTATCTCTTCAGTTTGCAGAAAGTGGGGAAAATGAAGCTGATTAACTTGGCAGCAATGTAGAAAAGTCTAGCAATTATTGAAATAAATCTCTGCTTGGAAAGCAAGAAGTATTTGCAAACAGACAAGCATGTATATAATTTGTAGCTGCATCATCTGTAAGTTAAAGGTTGAAAGTCCTATTTGTTTGCAACATTTCTTGGGGAGAACCTCAAATATGCTGTTTTAAAACAATAATGGAAGGGGTAGGATTTGCCTTAACTTTGCAGAGTTTCAGATCTAGCTACTCCTAAATAAAAATAGCTAAATTTTAAGAGAGGCTTGTGAGTGGGAATAATTTTTTAAGTATCATTACTAATAAAGAATATTTTGAGTTGATTCATGCAACTGCTATAAAACAGACAGGTTAAAAATAAATAGTCTTTTTACATAATATTACGTTCATTTGAACAGACAAACTTCAGTCTTGCTGTATTTATAAATCTGAGGGACCCTGTTCATGTGAATAAAACCATACATCTATTTTAAATGTTCATACCAGTGGATTTAGTATTATATATTTAAAAGAAGGCTATTGCATAAAATCATTGAAAAAAGCTACAATGGGTAGGAATTATGTATGAACACATTGTGTTTTTATCGTGTGAACTTTGAAATGCAGATCTAATGAAGGAATAGATTTGTCTCTACAACTGTTCCTGTAGTGTCTGATTACAAAGTAGTGTAACACAGTTTTGTAAGTCTCAACATTTGTGGAGGTTTTGAGCTGTGTAGTATTGTCAGAGTAAAGATGGCATCAAGGCCCTGAACTCTTTACCAATTTTTGCAGTTACAGTTTGAAATGTATTTTTAAAAATGCCTTAATTATTGAGAAACCAAAATCCTATTAATAAAATACTTGGTTTGTTGTTCTGACATTTTAAAATACCAAGACTTAAAAAATACCTATTTAAAGTAAATAGTGGTATTCATGATAAAAGGCAACTAGTAAAATCCTAAAATGTCTTGCAGTGCCAAATCAGATGTTGTTACAGCTATAGGTTACACTGCAGATCACTTAGCAGAGATCCTCTCTCATTATAGACAGGGTCAAATTTAGATATGCCCATAGTGACTGTGACACTTCTGAAACTATAACTTCTACTCATTGCTTAAACACCTCTTCTGAGTTTATTGTCCTGCTCTTCTAGACTGGTTTCTTTGTGACTGTAAACCTTACAGTATTGCATTCAGCTTTAAATACAGTATATTTGAGTATTGCATTCAGCTTTAAATACAGTATGTTTGAGTACTGCATGGAGTAAAGGTGAGTGTTGTTGCAGTGATTATGGTATTTCTGTACAATCTTAATCTAATGCAATGGCAATAGAGTTGTGGAAAGAGGTGTTCAGGAACTGGTGCTGGCCACATCCTGAAGATAGTCAGCTCCTGATGCCACTGCCTTTGTACCTGCTTCAGCTACTCTGACAGCTGTCTTGTCAGCTTTGCTCTGTACTTAGAACTGGTTTTATTAACAAAGCTCTCTCTTGCCCCTCTTGATCGTTGAAGATACGCTGTGATTGCATTTGGATGTGCCAGCTGCCCCAAACTGACGTGTGGACGGGAGGGCTGTGGAACTGAGTTCTGCTACCACTGTAAGCAGATCTGGCATCCCAACCAGACCTGCGATGCTGCTCGCCAGGAGAGAGCTCAGAGTCTGCGCCTGAGAACAATTCGTTCTTCATCTATTAGTTACAGCCAGGAATCTGGAGCAGCAGGTATTTATTATTAGGGTGCTGTGTCTGTAAAACATCTCTTTTGTACATTTGCACAATTAACTCTAGAAAAGGAAAGAATGGAATAGTGACATGGTAGACAGATATTAGGTGCTTTGTCTTTCAGAAACATAACAATTCTAAATTTAAATTAAAATTTTAAATGCTGTACTTTGAAGTACTCTCTGACCAGAACATCTGACTTAAGTCTTAAAAGCTCGTCAACATTTTAAGTTCTTACTTCATAGTTGAAAAATGTGAAATCAAATGAACTTGCTGCAAGGCATCCCACGTGTTTAGCACGTTAACTTCTTTAGTTGTATCACTTCCACACTGGTGCACTTGTTTTCTCCACTGTAGGTGAAATTTCCCAGCTGTTAAAATTAAAACTCGTAACCCCTGATTTTGTGTTTTCAAAAAGACTATTACTCTGATGCCAGCTCTGATGTTTGACATCTTTGTTAGTACTGATTTCTAGTTTTCTAGGAAATGTTCATCTGTCTTGTCTGCCAGAAAGCAAACAATTCCATCTCTTAAAGCTGAGCTTGTTTGTAATTCCTCAAAAATGAGGATAAACTATTCAGAGCAGTATTTAGCACATCAGGATTCCAGTTTGCTGTTGATAGGAATTGGCTCTGAATTGCATCAGACTCTGATTTATTTGGCAGCTTTTGTGTCTGCCTGTAAAGCAAGGTAGGTATTTGGGGTAAAGAGTCTCACTTGCACGTTGCAGTTAGAGCTGTTTTTCTCCAATCCAGCCCCAGACTTGAGAGTCTGTAATTTGTAGTTTGCACTGGCTTATTTTAACAATGTGTCCCATCTTTCCCTAAAAATTGGCATCTTGCTCTAGCTTTCAAGTAAATATAAAAATCAGCTAAATAAATTAGCACACCGGCTCCTTTCCTTACCCTTTCAATTTGTCTCAGCCTGAAGAGCAGTAGCTCTGCCTTTCCTGTGCTGGAGAACTTGCTCAGTTTACTTACTGCCCTGTAGGTTGTGCCTGTGCTCCCATATGGGAGTAGCTAATGAATCCTTCCAGCTACTTACTCCTTGTGCACTGGAGTTGGTAGAGGTACTTTTTTCTGCTGGTTCTGCACCTCTTTAGGTATTCTTTCTATGAGATACGAGCTCTCCTTTCCCTTTGTCCTACGTAGTAGCACTGAGACAATAGACTTGGAGTTCTGCACTAGGAGCTGCAAGGTATTTCTGCTGCTGTGAATAAACAGTTTGTCCCAAAGTGCAGATGCTAACCAGGAATGACGATCATAATGTGGTGTGTGTGTATTTTACTGTTGCTCAATGACCCCTTGTGTGACAGAGCTGGTCACTTGACCTCATTTTTCTACATTTGACTTGGGAACACACAGATTCTCCAGAGTTTTCTTCTGTAAATTTTTCTAGCGAGTAAGTAATTATGAAGTAGGGCTGTGAAAAGGACTCAAGAGGAGGTTGGCAATACCAAAGAAGTACATTAATGTGAACAGAGAGATGGATTTAAGATATGTGAACAGAGTGGAAACTGAATATTCAAGTATGAGATTCATAATAGCACAAAGTGTAAAAGGGGATTATATTTAAAGAGACCATATTATCAGTCCTGTGTTAGCATACATATTTAATGTCAGACTGTAATCTATATTTCATTAAGCTTAGAAAATCCTTGAACAGAGAGTATGCATTAACTGTTCAATTACTTGAATGTGGTCTAATACACCTTGTTTTCATTAATTTTACTCAGTCCAAGGTTTGTAAAAACAAATTTGATAACAAGTCGTTGCCAAATGAAGATTTGTAAAGCAGCCTTATAAAAAACTTCTTCAGTTTTTCAGATAATGGTTCAATCAGTTTTCCCAAATGTATGTCTGTATTGTGATTATATTTGCTTGTCTAAGGAACTGATACAATTTTAATATTCATTTTTAAACAGCTGATGACATAAAGCCATGCCCACGCTGTGCTGCTTATATCATAAAAATGAATGATGGAAGCTGCAATCATATGACTTGTGCTGTCTGTGGCTGTGAATTCTGTTGGCTATGTATGAAAGAGATCTCAGATTTACATTATTTAAGGTACATTTAATAAAAAGAAAAAATCTGTGTGGTTGGTAATTTGTTTTCTAAAGTATTTAGAAGGATATTCCCAAGTGCTGTAAGTCTGACTTTCTTCCTCGCAGAGTAGAGAATCACAGTTGAAGTATCCATATTGTAGAATTAAGTCAGTTTTCAATACACGTATTTAAATTAGCTCTTCATTATTTTTTATTTTAAAATATTTTGTAAATTTTGTGCATGCATCATGTTCTTAGTACAAATGAAATATTTTAGATTAACACACCCTCTTTTTACTGATGTCTTAATACTGCTGTATTGTCTTTGTATTAGGCAATACAAGAGTTCTGATGGTGTAAGTTACTGTGAACCATAGATTGGTGTGTGGCAATATGCTTCTTGTTACATTGCAAAATATGCTGTCAAGGCAAAAAACAATCTGAAGAAATAACTGATGATTTGCTGTCCATAATGTCTGTAACTTGAACCTAAGGACAATAATGTTGTAACTAGGGAAATGTTCAGTAGTGTATAGCCATGTTGATTTATTTACAGTTCCTTTACAGTTTTCTTATGTCTTTTTATTAGCCCATCAGGTTGCACATTTTGGGGGAAGAAACCATGGAGTCGAAAGAAGAAAATTCTGTGGCAATTAGGGACACTTGTTGGAGCTCCTGTAGGAATTGCCTTAATAGCTGGCATTGCTATTCCTGCTATGATTATTGGAATTCCTGTCTATGTGGGACGTAAGGTAAAAAGTGCTTCAACTCCCAACATGCTTCAGGTTTTACCTTCTGTTGTATGGCTTGGTGATACTATGTTCAGTTGGGTATCTTAACTGGCCTCTTAAAAAAAACCAAAACAAAACCCCAATCAATCTCCAAAAAGCCAAACCAGCCAATCCCTGTTTTGTTTAAGGATATTTGTGTCAGTTGTACAGGAATGAAAAGCAGTGTTTATAAGAATCTAGTTTCTCTTAAAACATGCAGAGCAAGACACTGAACAATTTCCAGTTTCTGCATCTTGCCACGAAAGCTCCTGCATGCTTGTTCAAAATTGCTCTGGTTTTAATCTCTGGTTCCCCTTGTGTCCCTTAGAATTAAACAATTTTTAGAGGACAAGGAAGACAAAAATGATTTTTTTTTTCTTAAAAACAGATAGTTACCAGAATTTTAGTATAAAATTATCCTAGTTCAGGTTTGTGTGTGCACCTATTTAAGCATTTATACTCAGCAGCTTGTTAATTGCCTTGGGCCAGTCCCACCAGTGTTTGGTGTTCGGTGCTAGCTAGCCTGTCTTCATTTTACTTCTTTTGTGAAGGAGCTAGAAATGATCATGTTAATCAGAAGGCAGCTGATACATTTCCTCTTAAAAATATAAAAGCTTTTACTATAAAGTTATCAACAAACTCTTACATGTAATTTAGGATGGATATAGTCATAAGTTATCTAGATCTTTTGGAAAAGGGCTTTTTGAAATAGTGGCTTGGAAGATTTGTTTTTCTGCTTTTATCAGTGTGGATTCTCACAGTGACTGGCACAGACTCAAAATTCTGCATTTATTGGGGAGGGAAGAGGGCATATGTCAGCTAGACAAAAAGTTCAGGGGTGCAGCTTTTCCACTGTATTTATTTAATCTTTTTCTTTCAAGCAAGTACCCTACTTTCTGCTACAGTTGGTTTTTGACCATTTTATTCTGTTACGGCTTAGTCTCATACAGTCATTGGAACCTTCTAAGTGAGAAGAGGAAGAAGGCAGCAGTTATTCTGTTTCAAATTACATCTGCATGATTAGCTTTTCTCATTATATTTTGGGATAGGACCCCATCACAGAGCACCTTTCATGTACGAAAGTCTCAGAGCATTAGTCTGTGGGGGCAGCCTCATGAGAATTTCTGTTGTACCCCAGTGCTTAGTGGTCATTTCTCTGTGATCCCTGTCACACGTTTGCACTTCAAAACATCTGATGATGGAGATCCCACAGGGCCTTCAAGCATGGTTCCACAGGCCCTTCAAGCTTGGTTTTTGTAGGAAAGTTTATTGGTTTTAACATTAGTATAGGAAGAGAATTTACATTAAATTCTTACTGCCCTATTCTTCAGCTAATGTAGAGAATCCTTCTGTTTCACAATATGTCGTTACATATTTAATGATACTTTAAGTCCATTCTTAACAAACTTAGCACTTCCAGCTTTTCTTGACAAACTGTCAAGAAAACACGCTGGTTTAGGTTTCTGAATCTCCTCTTCTGGATTTCCTTGTAGTTGTTCATGCCACCTTTGTTTTTGTCCAGTTTGAATACAGCAGTGAAGCTGCAGCATTACTACTGCTGAGTTAAATGAAAGGGTGATTCTGTGCCAGTAACTACCAGTTACCTCTTCTTCAACAACGTGCTATTTGCATTTTGTGTACACTAAAACACAAACCCTTTCCCACCATACTGGTAATTCAGTCAATTGGCTTCCTCCTGAGGGTGGTCTTGAACTCATTGCCATTCAGCTGCATCTGGTCTTTTCAGACCATTTCTTCAGCTTCTCATGACTGGAGTGAATTCTGGCATTCTTGCAACCATGCCAGATCGAATTGGCCTGCATTTCAACACACATATTCTTCTCCTTCCATCTTCCACATTAATGAAAATGTTCAATACTCTTGGATCCAAGGCACATCTCTTGGAAAAAGTATGGAGTGAAGAGCCTCAGTTTGGGTAGTTGCAAAACCTAATGACTATTCACGTGTTTTCTGTAGTTTCACATGAAGCTTAGTAGATTCCTCTCATCCATTTTTTCAGTCTGGACCATTATAACCTGCTTGAGTGTCATACAAGAATGTAAGAATTTCATTAGTCAGTGTGTGACATCTGTTTCTCCCCATCCTCAAGGCTAAGTTATCTTGTTACAGGAGAAAATTAAATTGGCATGATTTCTACTTGAAAAAAAAATCAGTTTGACCTTTTTGTTTCCTACTTTTCTTTTGATGTCTACAAGTTCTCAATTTTCAGAAAATCAAAGTTCAATTCAGTGGTCTTTTACTTCCTCAGCTTCTTGGTTTGTATTGTACCCTTTTTAAGATTATTATTGCCATTTAACCATTTCTAGTTTTCCTGGAATTTTTTTTCAGACATCTACTGCTAATAATTTTCAAAAATTACTATTAGTGACTCTGAAATTGGGCCTGCTGAAATTCTTTTCAGATAGCTCATGTAAGTATGTGCCAGTCTGCTGCATTTGTACAGATCTTACTTCTTTGTCACCAGTTGTCTGGCTCACAGTTGATCCTCAGTGACAACTGAGGGGAAAAGAAAATAGGAGCAGGTCTCCAGTTTCATTTGCTGGCTGTCTTTCATTTTTGTTAAACAGCAAATTGATCCAATTTGGTCTTCCTCCTACTAGCACTGTACTTGTAGAATAATTTCTCCTTGACTTTGATATCCCTTGTTTTTTGTCTCCTCTATTTTAACCTTTCTGATTTTGGCCTAACACCCTCATGCTGTTCTTCGATACCCATTCATAGTAATCTGACCTACTTTCTATTTTCTTAATGCTGCTGCTGCTTTGGTAAAGGAAGCTTCATTGTTCTTTTTCAGCATTCTGTCTGTCCTTTGCATTGGAAGAGTTTGTGCGTGTGCTTTGATAGAATTTCCTTGAGGAAGTGCTAGTGCTCTGATTTTCTAGATATAAGTCTTGTAACATAATAGGTTTCTGTGTTCATTGAAATCTCTCTTCTGGCCTAGTATTTTTGTCTGGTTATTCTTTATTATTTAGTCAATATTTGGAAGTCTCTTATTTCATAGTAGTTTCTACCAGTGTAACCGTTTATCTTGATGTTTTAAATCAGTTTCTACTCTGTAACCTCTTCCTTCAATTTCTTTATTTTTTGCTTTGTGTTTAAGGAATCCAGTAACCTTTATGGATATCTGTTTGTTGTATTATGCCTTTTGTTTTGGGAGTTATAATTGTCCATAACAGTAAAATTCAGCGCCTGAGGGGATCCTGCTAATTGCTCAGAGCCCCATGAAACCTTATCTTTCTGGGTTTGCAGTTCTTACACACTCATACTTGTGAGAGTGTCCATGTTCAATTTTTCCTTTTTAATCCATAGGCATGTTCAATATTCAAGTGCTCCCTCTCTCCGTGTTTCTCTCTGTATAATGTACCTCAGAGCAAGTAAATGGATTCTCTTTGCACAGTGCCTTCTCTGCCCTTTCCTTGCCTGTCTTGCCTGAACAAGTACAAAGACTTTGTTTATTCCAAAATGAGAACAACTCTACCAAATCTCTAATTGAAATTATATTTTAGAAAGCACAACATTCAATAACATGATAATTTAGAGAGCATGACATCCAGCTCATTTTTTGTCATTATCTTCTTGGGTACTCACCTCTTGTGTTCTTCCTTAGATGGAGTGAGGATTAACTTGGCTTTGTGACAGCCATTAAGATACCTGTTGTTCCTTTGTAATTTTATTTTAGGCAAGAATGATGACAGATGTGCTCAGCTCTGAGAAACCGTGTTTCTAGAGAGAGTAAATGAAACACAAAAATGTGGGAAATTTCTGTAGAGCAATGATCTTTAAAGGCCTTCCAGGTTCATGTGGGGTTTGTGGCAGATAAGTTTAAGGCAGACACATTTCAGAGTTATTGCAGACTTGAACCATCAGTAAGACGTTTGGGTAGCAGATTCCTCAATAAACAGACTCAGGTTTGCAAAAACATTTCCTGTCTAAGCAGCTTGTCATGAGGGGGTGCTGGAGCAGCAGAGTTCTTGTTTTCCCCTCCTTCCAGGCTATATTTGGTGAAGGCTCTCTCATAGCTCTGTTATGTCAACCTGTTTCCATAGATCTAGTAATCTGTGAAAGTTTTAACTCCATACTTTTCAGGGAAGAGATGACTGGGAATAAGATGTGTCAATTTGATCACATGTGGCAATTCTTTTATCCTGAAATTTTGTCTACTTTTCTCAGCCATGTAAGCTGGAGTAATGATTAAACAAAGCTCTTCAATTACGTAGCTCTTCAAACTTGAGGCTGAGAATAAATGCTTAATTGCTGGATGGGAGGACTTCTTACTTGCAGAAGTTCCCTAAAATTAGGATATGTATAAATTTTATTTTCTTTGAGATACAAAATAAATCATGACATAGAATGTGATCTCTCTGGAAGAGAACAGGATACAGCTCCAAACTTCTTCCATCTGTGCAGCAATGTATTATTGATGTTGATAATGCTCTAAACCCCCTTTCTTTTCTTCTTTCAAGATTCACAATCGATACGAAGGCAAAGACATTTCAAAGCACAAGCGAAACTTGGCTATAGCAGGTGGTGTAACCTTATCTGTAATTGTTTCTCCAGTTGTAGCTGCAGTAACTGTAGGTAAGCAAATACTACTGTTTTGTGTCTCGGTAGCACCTTGCAACCAGAACTCTATAAACACTCATGAATAACACACCTGAGATAAGTGCTGTCATTTCCTTTTATAGGTGAGGGAACCAAGACAAGGAGGAGTCTGAGGTTAGACTTTTATTGGGACAGAATCAAGAATACAGTACTTGATTTTAGTGTAGCATTTCCTGAAGAAGTAAAACTAATTTTTATCTTGAAAATTGAAGTTTCCACATTGTCACATCTGGCTTTTAAGATTGAAGTATTTAAAGGTTTTTTAAATGACCAAGAAAAATACTGTTGCCACAGAGCCTATTCATATTTTAATAACTTCATATCAAAGTTTTCTCAATGCAGAACAAAAACAGTCTCTTACCCTTAACATTGCAGTAGTTGACAAACCACTTGCTTTGCTCTGGGAGTCAGTTCAAATTGCATTACACTCTTTCTCATGGTGATTGTTGGGGATAGCGTTTAAGGAAGATCTTGCTGTTTGTTATGAAATAGTTGTCTCATCTTCCCAGGTAATTCCAAGATCACTGTACACCAGATTTTTTGTGAAAGGAGGGAACTTACATGGCACTGCCTTGGTTGTTTGTTGCAGCCCAGGCATCTTCACGGTCGCACAGTAAGCTGCTGTGGATAGCTGACTCACACTAAGACCCACCATTTTGTTTTAAGCTGGATCATCCCCCTGTACACACAAGTGTTGTCTGCAGTGTTCCCCCTTGTGCCAGAATCAATGCTCAAAGAGTAATGAGTAACCTCTGGAAGATGGGGGGCCGCTTTTAGCAGGTGATGGTTCAAACTGGCCAGGAAGCTGTGGCTTTAAACTGCCTGTTACCAATGGTGGACCACTGTGCAAATGAGGAAATGCCAGCCATGGAACTGGTGTCAGTCTGCATTGCATTGTTCTCATGTGGCTGTGGTGTCAGATCCCTGCTAAACAGGTGGTGAGACACAAAGTGGCATAGTTGTATTTATAGGTCTGCCTTGCTTCGTTTCTCTCAAGCTGTTTCTTATTCCTGAACAGAGGTGAAATGTGGCTTTTCAGGGAAAGCAGTTAGGTTTTATTTTGTGGAGTTTTGCTCTTGCCTCATTGCAGTTAACATGTGGCCTCCAGTCTCAGGGCATTGTGTGGTTTCCAGAATAATGACCATAAGAATATGGAGTTCCTCCTTGAATGTGAGAAATTTCTAGTGAAGGAGACTTCATGTAATTGGAACCCATCTTTTAGATGAGACTGAGGAGCCTTTCTATTAGGTCTGCTTCTCTGTTGGCTTTTTCAGAATGTGCCAACTTGACATTTTTCAGTCTGCTCATTTTTGCACCTTCTATATACTTCCATCAGCAAAGCCCTAGGATGATTTAATTCATATGCCAAAGGAGTAACTTTCACAGGCCACTCGAAGTGGTGGGATGGATGTGTGTGTATCTGTGTGTGCTTTAGTCTACAGTACCTTTAACTGGTTTCCCTTAATTCCTGCCTCCCTGCTCCGCAGAATTGTTTACTTTTAAGGAAAACTTACATTGAAAAATCACAGAGTAATAATAATGTTAAGTCCTATTAAATTGATAGCAAAGCCATGTCTGCCTTCAGTGGATGTAAATTGAAGCCTCTTATCAAAGCAGTAGAGATACTAACATTTTTAGTTGAATAATATTTGAAGTAGATCTCTGCTATTTCTGCCTCTCAGGTGGAACATTATTACGGTCCCCAGTGGAGCTTTTATGAATCTTTAAAGTACTTTAATTTTGTTTGTAAAGTATGTTATGGGCATACTGAAAGTATTAATTCATCAGTCATGAAGCTTCTCTTCCTATGCTGACAGAGGACATTGTGCCTGCTGAAAGTACTTTCCTGTCATTCCACCTTAGTGATTTACCAATCCCTCCTTATCTCTTTCAAGTGTGATATTAATCAAATATTAAGTAATCTTGGAAAATGAAATTGCCTTTATGAAAGGCTCTAAAATAAAAGTCACTTTTAATGAAAGACTGTACTTCCCTCTGTAGGTATCGGTGTTCCTATTATGCTGGCTTATGTGTATGGAGTTGTTCCAATTTCCCTCTGCCGAAGTGGAGGCTGTGGTGTGTCAGCTGGCAATGGAAAAGGTGTCAGGATAGAATTTGATGATGAAAATGATATAAATGTTGGTGGAACAAATGCAGCTGTAGGTAAGAAAATTCAGTGTTCCATTTTCTATAAATATGGGCTTTGTGACTTGTATTTTCTATCTTAGATACTAGAGTAGTTATTTGCATTTGAGGCTGCTTCTGCTCATTGCTGAAAGTGCCGTTCTCAGATGATAATAGATCCTCTGTGTCATTTTGTGCTGGGCTATAATACAAGTATTAAAGCTTTTCTTGCCCACTTTAATCAAAGCCAGACTGAAGTCTTCTCAATAGGTAAAAGTTTTAACATAACATTAATGTTGCTCTTTCAGAATCCTGGTTTGTGGAAGCTGGTTAGATTTTTTATTTTTAATAGGGCAAACTAAAGACTGGTTGGATGGTTCAATTCTTTGATTACATGGCACTATGCTGTGTGATAGGGTGTCTCTGTGTTCCTTCATTCCATGTTTCCTGTCCTATCCATGGTTAATTTTTTGCTATCTTAAGTATGTGATGTCGGGCATAACCATTATAGCAGCTCCAAGAAAGGTGTCTTTTTAAATTATTTCTGGTTGTTTATCGTTTTTTGGGGGGGTTTTTTGACAAAGTTCTCTTTTTGTGACAGTATGTTTTATAAATCCTTCTTCTCAGCATAATTTCAGCAACAGCTCCCGTGATCACAATCTAGAAACAACTGAGTGCTGCTTCCATACCTGACGAGCCTTCTTTGTTTCTGCCTAGACACCACCTCGGTGGCCGAGGCGCGGCACAACCCCAGCATCGGGGAGGGCAGCGTGGGGGGGCTGACGGGCAGCCTGAGCGCCAGCGGCAGCCACATGGACAGGATAGGAGCCATCCGGGACAACCTGAGCGAGACAGCGAGCACCATGGCCCTGGCTGGGGCCAGCATCACGGGGAGCCTCTCGGGGAGCGCCATGGTGAACTGCTTCAACAGGTGAGGGCCGTGCTGCCAGCCCTGCTCTGCCCGTGGGCACAGGGAGTGCAGCTCCTCGGCTTTCCGACTTCTGCTTTTTGATGTTGGTTCCTATTAGAAGGAACTGTCTCTGGGAGATTGTGCCGGTTTGGCTAAAAT
>VZRS01006136.1:0-47832 GCA_013398055.1 Ifrita kowaldi
TTTTTTTTTTTTATGTTTTACATTAATATAATTTCATCACCCCTTTCCAAAGGGCTACTCCTAAAAAAGAAGAAATTTAATAAATCTGAATTTTCAGGTGTTATTGTCATTATTGTTCTAATTCTGCCTGTGCATGGACTGCATGAAAGCAAATCAGCTAGATGTCATCATGAACAAAAAAATCTGCTTATCTTGAGATTTTGTCAGTTGCTGACAGTTTTCTCTGCTGCCTACAAACAAGACAGGTAATTAAATACTCATGTAATATTAAAATATTATTATATTAATTAGTCCAGGATTGCTGTTAGAATATTCCAACCTGATAAAATATGAGCAGTGCCCTGCTGTTCTCACTGATGTATGGCACTTGGTGGAGTCTATGTGTTTGGGCCTTACTCTTGTTTATATGTCAGCAGTTCAGGGCAACTATTTTGCCTCCTACCCTATAATAATGTAAAAAGGGTCAGATGTTTATTGGAATATAGATTGGTACTGGTTAGAATGAGTATTGCCATAGAAGTTGATTGCTTTTGCTAGTATTGCTATCAGATAATTAGTTCAGTTCTTGGAGGTGTGGATGTGGATATCTGCTTTTTATTTACTCCTCCTATGTTTCTGTTAGATGACACAGCCAAAGCATTATCCAGTAAAATTACCTCTTTGTGCAAGGGACTGCAGTATACTTACGAATACTCAGGCCAGGTCATGCTTAAATAAATTCAGAAATATCACCTTCTTCAGTGGCCAGAAGTGGCATTAGAGATGGGACCAGTATAAAAATGGGAATGGCCCCGAACTTGGGCATAGGAAACCCCTTTCATTCAAGTATTCCATCATAAGGAATATGTATCAAGGTTCCTCCTTTTCAAAAAATGAGGTGTAATTTACTGACTTCTCCACTCTTAAAACGCTGGTCATTTTCACCTGTGATTATCTTCCAGACCAGAAGTCTTACTTTTAATTTTTTGAAAACGTTTTGTTAAATAAGAGTGAATATGATTGAAATGCCTGAGGATCACTATACTGTGTATCAGAACACATTGATCTCCCATTATTTTATTTGCATGGGCAGCCTTCTGGAGGCACATCACCTTCTGAGAAGTGCTCAATTTAATACTTTAGCACAAAATTATGGGATCTGACTCTCTGATATTTGCCTTTCTCACCTGAGCCTTCAAGATAAACAAATTTAACAACACCATCTATCCTGTCTTCTCTTCATCGATATTCAATTAAGAGGTTTATTTAAGCAGACCGGCATTTGACCTCCCCAGCCACACTTCTCTCTTTGGCGAAGCTCTGCTGCTGCCCACCTGCTGCACAGCAAGATTGTACTCAATCATGATCCCTGGCACAAACTGTGTGCTTGTAGTTGATGGCTTGCTTGAAGGAGAACAGACCACTAATAAATTGCACAGTCATTACGCTTTATGCATACTTGTTCTAATAGGTGTCGCAGATTCCTGCCTCCTAATAAGGAAAGGAAGTAGAAAAACACATAAATTCTCCCAAGGGAGTCAGACAGCCTGAAGCCACGTTCGACAGCTGTTACTGTTACCATGATCACCAAGAGCAAAACAAGGATTAGAAGGAGAAAAAAACAAACATTGAGAGGGATTTTGGCAAGATTTTCTTGGATATGGAATGTGTTTTGCACTGCCCCACTATATAAAACTCAGCACTCCTGTGGCACATGATGGAATTTGGAGATTAAACCAACTTTGCAATTAATTAGCCTACAAATGAGTAATTTAATTTATCAGAAGTTTTTACTTCTGTATCTTGTTGGGGTTTTAAACGGTCACCTTAATCTCCAGCAAAAAGATTTTTGCATTTGATGTGAGCTTGGATGCTGCAGTGTTATTAAATCTAATTCACAAGAGGTTTCAGAAAATGTTTTCACAGGGTTTACCTTTCATCTTCTACCCTTAGCTCTGGTCTTTCTCCTGGGGGCCAGCTAATAGGAATTGGGTGCTTCCTTGGCTGCCCTGGAGCTGTGCTGAGTTACACCAGCTAAGCCTCTGTCCCTCACTGTTATAGCTGAGAAATCCGAAGGGGAGACTCATGTCCTCTGTTAAGAGGTGTATTTAGTCTACCCTGCAGAGATGGTTTATGGCTTTGGCAGGGAAACTGTTGACAGTGCATACTGTAAATATAGTTCAAAGTGAATTTGAAGTCTTGGAACTGCAGCTCTCCCCGTGCTTGTTACATTAATTTGTTAAAAGTGCTTAGTGTAGGTATGCATGTACATAAAGATTAACACCATCAATTAAGCACACTCACTTGATATTCTGCCAAAAGTGGCAATGGGGCACACTACAGACTGATGCTCCCTTTTTGAGCATGGCACAAAAACAAGGCCAAAACATTGCTGGGCATTATGGCCTTTATGGAACATGTCACAAGCCTGCTGCTCTTAGCATCCTAGCCAAATTCTGGTTTCTGCAATTGCTATCCGTCTACTTAAAAGGTGTTTCCAGCAGAGACAGTGTTTCTTGCTTTTGACTTAAACAATGGAGGGTCATTAGGTTGCCGTATTGCATGTATGGTGCTTTTAATTCTCGTGCTGGCCAACTTCAGGTGCTCACAAAGTGATTTTTACTTTTCAGGCCAAAAATCACATCTGCTTTTATTGGAAGACCAAAGTAATAACAGATCCCAAAAGTAGGAATAAATGAGGGTGAGAGTGCAGACTCTCATATAACAATCTGCTGGAAGGGCATCTCATGATTTCTGTGTTTTACCAGTATGTCACCACTTTTCCCTTCCCCTTTTGCCTTGAAGCCCTCCTTGAACACAAACAAGGGTGGTGGACTGCTTGTGGGTGCTGAAAAGTCCTCCATCCAGTTCAGAGGCACATTTACAACCCACTTCAGGATCTGGCCTCCTATACTCAGCCAAAAATCTTGCATGCTCAGTTAATCAAAACACTTCATCTGAGGTCCACTCTGATGGAAACATCAGGCCAAGATATATCTCTGTCTAGAGTGAAGTAAAGTAGTGAGTAACTTGAACAACAAGTGTTATTGCTCACTAAAGCTTAAAGAGACCATGTAGTTATTCCTATCTGAATTACGGTTTAAAACAATCCACAGCAAACTTTTTGATAATAATTACCAAAACATTTCTGATAGTATTTGTGATAAATGAGAGTAACTATTAATATTGCTTAATAAGATAAACCAGTGTAAGTTCCCATCCAAAGTCAGTCTTAACAGAAATTAAAAATATGCTACTTATTGAGTTGGAAGAAGGTTTTGATTTACAATTATGCCTTGATGGATTACCTGAAAGCACAACCTTCAGGCAAACTGCGATTAAGTTGACCAAAGACATCTGGGAGAGCCATCTATGGCCTAAAATTATGACCTTGGTATTCTGGGCTGAAACTAGACACCATTTAAATTGCAGTGCTGAAAAACTGTTCTAGAGAGGTCTTTGTTTAGGAAGCCATCAGGTTTTTTAGCTTCAGCAGTTCAGCAGAAACACCTCCTGTGAAGTTACAGGGGGGAAAGAAAGTACTTCCTATTTTTTTGCAGCCATTACTTTAAAAACAAAACTCCAAACACTCCCAGCTTGTACGAATCAAGAAGCAAAACCAATTAATAACCTAATGATTAGCAAATGCTGTAGACATAGGTTTGGATTTCACTTAGCAAGATTTATGGAGTTAAATATAAAAGTATGACTTTTGAAAGCCATGTGCTCATAATTAGCTCAAGTTTTACCCCTGGATACTGTAAAATCACAACATGCTGTCAGAGCCCATTTTCTGATCCTGTTATCAGCATGGAATAAAGTTTTCCATTAAATGCAAAACAGATTTACAGGTGCTAAAACAGCTTTTTTTATCAGTGGGAAACAGGCTACCTTTTGTTCTCTGAAAAGGCATTTCATGATTTTACATTGGTCAATTGATCGTACAACAAAGGGAAAAATAACAATTTTGGTCATTTACTGAAACTGAAGAAGATATAATGGGAAAATAAACACAAGAAAAGTGATTGCCTCTCTGACTGTAGAATATACACTCTTCCATATTATCACCTACTGTAAAATAGAAAAAAAAGAATTAGATCAAAGCAAAGTCATTTCCTCACTATTGCTGAGTGTACTACATAAATCCTCATAGAAATCCTGCATTCCTACAGGCAAACTCAAAGGATAACTGCATTCCAGACAGCTGTGGACATTGGAAATTAAATTATTCCATTAAAAAGAAGCTCTACAAAGATAGAAGTCCTTTCAGTGTAATAATTCCTGCCATGAGCTGTCATGTGTAGGGAGTCTTCTTGGAATCAGCCCAAAAGGGAGGAGTTTTTTGTACCCCTGCTGTTGCATTCCCATCCCACACACCCCAGGCCAGGGAGACAAGTGCTGTTCCTGTGGGAAGGAGCTGGCATTACCCTGTTCTCCAGCAGCCAAACCGGAGATGAGCAGCTTTTTCCTTGCTCGCAGGCTGGCACCCGACGCTGGGCAGAGAGCCTCTGACGAGTGGTCTGAGTGCTTTGGGACTAGCTGGGCTGAACCACTTTTAGCAACAACTGCTTCAGAATTTGACGATGGTGGAGCAACCATCTGCTCAAGAAAAAGCAACATGTCTTGCCTTTCTGCAAGATGAATGGTTTAACATGGCAGTCTATGTATTTTAGTGCCCGTGTCTGAATGCTAGGCCTAGACACGGATGAGCCTGGACTTGGGAGCCCTTCGATAAGCAGACCAAGTCTTCAGATTACAAGAAATATTTCATAACTACTTCTAACTTCTAAACATTTAGATGGAGGTTTTGAAGGCACTTTAAGGGATTCAATGCATTTCTTTCTCTGAAACATCCCAGGCACCTTAAGAAATCATAACCCATCCTTTTACCCAAGACAAAAAGCGTGAAAGTACTGAAGGCAGGGGCCTCATGCAGAAAAATACAAAGCATGATGTAAACATTCAGAGTTGCTTAACAGTCCTGGCAAAACCAGCTGTATTAAAGAGCAGAACGATGATGTTGAACCACAGGGAGGCTTCGTCTGACACACTTGCTAATCACACAGGTTTTTACAGAGAAAAACCTATGGAAACAACGTGATCCTTCCTCTGCCATAGTCTCAAAGCTTCCAAGTGACAGGGTAGCTTTATGAACTGGAGATGGTTCAGTAGCCACCAGTTCCTCTATCCTCTGCTTATCATTTTAACTCAGCTGGTTAAGTCGCACTGTTCAAAAAAACCCCTCTAATGTTATTGAAGCCTGCTGTGTGGCAATTCTTCTAGATCCTCGGTAGCTGTATTATTGTGAACAAGGCTCTACAGGCATTTTCTTTTTTCCTCCTTCTTTATTGAAGGAAAGGGGACAACAAGTATAAGGCAGAGGGCCTGGTAGTATTTCCTTGAGCAGAAGATGGGATTTTTCACTCTTGCCAGGTCTCTGTTGGAGGACAAGGGCAGCTTCTAAACAGGGAATTCTGTAAAAGGCTTCAGAGATCTTTAACAATATTACTGATGCTATCTGAGATGGTTTACAAGTAGGTGTGCAAGACCTTACTGTCCTGGTCAAATGGAGGGTAATGCAATGAACACAGTACACTGTTCCCACATGGTCTTCCAGATGTGAGAACAAACTTTTATTAACAGCATTTATATGAATAGCGTCCTGTGGGGGTGTCTGTCAGCACCCTTGCTCCAAAACATCAAACCACAGGAAATAAAAAGGGAAAAAGCCATATATTTACCATGGCTCTAGCATGGCTAGGAGAAATTTCTGTCAAAACATTGGCACAGACTTTATTTGCAGATGAACTCACAGGTTCACATACATAAGTGAAGGGAGCCTGTGAGATCCTGAGATCTCTGAAAGTCCTACAGGGTGCAATGTTATAAGGAAAATCAAACTTTCAAAACCTTTCTATTCTTGAGGGAGCCAGAAAACAGGAGCCAAATCCTTTATGCTGGATGACAAAATGAAGATACTTGGAATTTACATTTTGCAGAAACACAAGGCATGGAACAGACAGCAGACACATAAGACCTCATGGTCTGGTGAAATCATGCCTCTCCCTGTATCTAATGCCATATCCTTCTTCCTTTAGGTTGGCCCAGAATCACCAGAACCTTGGTCTCTCTGCTCCTCTCAATCCAAGAAATAATTTCTGAAGAACGACCTTCAAAGTGCCTGGCCATTTGTCAGAAACTATCACAAAACTACAAAGAAATAACCCAACAGTAAATCAAAAATCTGAGAGAGAAACCTCTTGCAAGGACTACAAAGGAAGAAAAAAACCAAATGGCATGGAGAGTTGATTATAACACCAGCAGTTTGCCACAGCAGAGGAGAAACTGATACCAGATGCTGCTGGGAGCTCTTTCATTACCTTGTGCAAGACCTGCAGAGCCACGAAGGGGCCCCTTGCAGCACTACCTCTCTGTATGGGATAAATGTGTGGCACTTGGGCTCAGCGATTCATGCTCGAAAGAGATCTGCAGAGCCAGTTATTATTTTATTTGAATGATGAATTTGGAAGCTGACTCCCTGTAAATTTGCGGCATCCTTTCATCATCTCCCAGCAAGTCTTTTGAAGTTAGCCTCTCTTGAAAAATTATGCCGTTATGTCAGGGTTTTTTAATGTCAGCAGCATTGCCATTTAAACAAGTGAAAGTAACAGATGAAAAATTAATCAAAATATGTTTAATATTGGGTGCAAGGATTGCCAGATCTTTTGATCTTTGTCACGTAGTTTCTTGCTTTCTAAATCCTTAAACATCTCCATCTGGTTCTTTAAAACCTATTTTTCATTTGACTAGCTATTCAGTAACTTGTAAATAAAAGCAAATAATACAGCTATTTTCTCCCACTCTTCCAAAAAGGAAGGTCAGCTAGTAACTGCATGGTTTATGTTTATGCAGTATTTTCTGCAATGTAACTCACTGACTCAGATGAAGAAAATGCACAGTGCACTAAGGGAGGCAGGGATTTTTATTCTGTTCTGATTTTTTTGAGTAGTGTAATTACAAAGAGTTGTACTCAGCATCTGCTCAAAAGTCTAAGTAAACTGCATATCAAAACCGTGTGGGAGGACTGGAAAAAACTTACCAGTTATTGTTTTAGAAGTAATAAGTTTGTTTGTTTGTTTCTTTCTTTCTTTGTTTGTTTTATTAAGTCCCTATTTAGTCACCTTGTGGTTTCTGAGCTTTTCAGGTTCACTTGCTTTTTGTTCTCATAGTTTTCTCTGCAGACATGAGGGATACAAATGCTCTTTTCCTAACAAGAGAAAGCAGAGGTTATATGGACTCACTAGATTGTGGCAGCTGAGGTTTTTAGCAAAAGCACATCTAATATAACAGCTGTTGTAATAAAACTGCTAAGCCTGCCAATACTGAGGCTACGAATCCAGGAAAGGACGAATACGCAAAGAGACAGCAGCCGTGAGTTGCAGCAAGCCAGTGGATGGCTGGTGGGGACATTATAAGCAGAACTGGTAACCTGAGAAGGTAAATGTTATCAGTGTTAATTATTTGTATCATTTTGGGAGACACTTGGCAACCTTTGTGAAAATAAGAAGGTTACAGCAGCTTACTGGAGGACATGAGCAGGTTTCCTCCCCTGAATAAGTACCTCATGTGTGGATGTCTTCCAAAAAATTATCACACTAGAGGCTGCTGAACATTTAAAAAAAAAGCCTGATCATTGTGCTATTAACTTCCTGAGTGAAAGGGACAAAGATACAAAAGTGTCAATGATGCTGGTGCCTCTGTGCCCTGGGAATGCTCTAACCATTGCCAAATTCATTAGCAGGTTCAGTTTCACTGAGTGGCTGAAGGTGGTACGGTACCATAATTTAACTGTGTTTGATTAAAAAACTCCAACCCTCTATGGGAAGGAGAGGTTACCTTATCTTTTGGAAAGAGATATATGAACTTGCCCTGCATCAAGGAAACTGGGTCAAAGCAGTAGGAGCCTGTGGAGTTTACTATTGAGTGACCCTTCATATTGGAGTGAGAAAAAGAGAAAAATTGAAAATAATATCACGACAGTTTCTGCACTATGTTGGTCATTGTTTTTCAATAATAACTTCTTGGGAAAGAAATTACATCACTGCAATGCAGGGCATGTCATACGTAACACTATCAACATAAAGTATGGGGAATGCTTACTGTTTCTAAATTAAGTTGTATTTCTTCTCATATTCATACTCATTAAATACATAAAAACAAGAAGAACATCCCCACTTTGCCACTACAGTTGCAAAACCATTTCCTGTCCTTTCATACATATTGTGAGAGTTCTCTCAACGTATCTTTAGATCAAGTGACACAGATCAAGACAGAAAGGTTTATAAATAGTTCTATAAATGTAACCAAAAGCCAGAAGAATGAAATGGAACACTCGGGGTTTCTAAAGTACTTAAGGAAGTATATTCTGATTCCCTTTGAGCAAGGAGGTGCTTCTTACTGCTCTTTGTACAGCACCTAACACTTGGTGCTTGTGCTCGATACCTACTCTTAGCTGTGCTTTGGATACCCCGCCTAGCACAAATGATGAGTAAAAACTAGCTTTTGTGGCTGCTTTTCTCAGTGAGGAGCATGTGAAAACAGATCAAAAATCTCACAAATAGCTAGAAGAATTTGTTCTTTTGGCGAAAACAGGAAGCAAACCTCAAGCAAATATTAGTTTTCTATTACATTTTTCTCCCACCTAATTGTAAAACTAAAGCTACAGAAAAATGCTTTTAATTTTTCTTCTGGTTTATAATACTGAGGAAAGGCAATGTGGTTTTTACTGCTGCTGAAAAATCACCAGCCTACTTCTGAGCCTTCCATTACTTAAGCAAGGATCTACGTCCAGACAACTTCACATATTTGTAGCTGAATTAGCTGCATAGTGTTACATGGAACACTGGCAGTAAAGTTCAAAGAATTTGTCTGGATTTATGTTGGTGAGATCAACAGCATAATTTGCTCTTTCTGATGACATCTCTGCAAAACTAGAAAACACACAAACTGTATAAATGTGAGTGATAGAAGTTCTCATAACCCTTTTTTAAAAGGAAGGAAATAAAATAGTAAAAATATGGTTGCAATATCAGAGCGGAATTTTTCTTCCATTCTGGGTGATACTGGGGGAAACTCTGTTGGTTTTTACAATGTGGAATAATGTCACCTGAGAATTGATCAAGAAAATGGGGGGACTGAGTCCCTTAGGGCAAGTTTGCTGCCAGTGATAAGAAAAAAATTTTGATCAAAGAATGAGTAAAAGGATATCTCAGTTCCAAAGCTAGACATTTCCATTATGTCTGACAGCAACCTCCAAGCACCTGTCATATCACTCTTCAAACTCACTGAAAACCTTTGGCTTCTATGTCACCTTGTGGAAATGAGTTTAATAAATATGAGTTGTCTGAGAGACAATTGACTTCCTTCAGTTCATTTCAAAGCTCCTGTCTGAAAATTTAATTTACTTTTCCCACAGTGAAGGTTAAAGAAAAGCATATTATTTTATTCCTCTTTTTCCTTTGTGAGTTTTTAAAAATCTCCTCAATGTCTCCCCTTCATGCAAATCAATTTTTTCTCGCTTCTTATGGAACTTGTCTTTTATGTCCTTCAACCACTTTTGCCTTTGCAAAAGGAGCAATTTTTTTTAAGTGGGGCAACCAGAAGTGAAGGTGACCCTCAAGAGGTAGGTGTACTATGCCTGTGTTCATTGGCATATTTTCTGGATTACTGCCTCTTCTTTTCCTTCTAGTCCTTATTATTTTCCCTACTGCTTTAGAGCCCATATAGACACATGATCCTGTCTTCTACTTTTTGACATCCCATCTAAGGGCAAATCTGAGTCAGCGTTATGGGAAAACACCAACTGAATTATTCAGCTTCAGCCATGAATAACTGAGAGTGAATGTTTTATAGCCTGATTTTCAAAAACTCAAATGATAGAAGAGTGGTATGAAAGAATACTGTAAGCAATCTCAAGAATATTTACAGTTCAATGATAAAAGATACGCTATAGTGAAAATATTTTCCTTCAAATATAGTGCTCACTGTATTTTACCACTAATCCACAGATAAGACTTTCAATGACATCTGAATGTAATATTAATGTAATAAAGTAGAGAGCAAGAAAAGAATGCAAACAAAATATAGATGTTTGGGGGAAACATTTGAAAATCTGCAGAAACACTTGAGACAGCCAGGTAGTTTGAAGACAATATCTATTGAATACATACCTAAATATACTAAAAATATCCCAAGCTGAACAAATAAAAAAGAAAAAGAAGGGCAGAAATTAAATACTGGAATTAAAAAAGAAAAGAATAAGCTTTTTGCAGCAAGCCCACTGGAAAAATACCACAAGAGGAAGACATTCTATTTAAGAAATGAAAGTAATCCATATGCAGGGGAAAATGTGTTTGTTGAGGAAACTTGGGCATGGTTTTTGGAGTATTGATGGAATTTTGGGTGCTCCGGACAAGACAGTGCCGTCCCGGACAGGCTGGGAAACAGGAATTTTCATTGCGTCTGTAACAGCTAATACTGTGTACCTTGGAAACCTAAAATGTGCTATTGGACGTATTTGTCTTAGATTGTGGAGGAAATACAAGTATTCAGACATGCTCCATCTCAAATGGAAATTATACTGCTTTGCCACCACAGATATGGGAATTATGTCTCGTTCCCTATGTAAAGACCTACATGATATCAGGAATTTTACTTGTTTGTCCTGGGCTCCAGGTCTTCACCTACTAAACGGGGTGGGGTTTCTTCCCTCTTAGGTGTAGGCATTTATGGTGGCAAGCAGTGTACTGTAGCTGTTCTGGTAATTGTAATGGAAGGTTCTTCGGTCCAACTTTTGCACCTATTCAAAGTGGCTTGTGACTCTTCTACTGCCTGGTAAACATAAAATGTAAGTTGGCAGAAGACTAAAACAAAATCAGTCCAAAGGCAAGAAGCCAAATAACCGCTTGGCTGTACACCAAAAGTAAGAGCATGCCTAATGTCCCCAGATTTTCACAACAATTATCCATTCTTTCCTAGAAGCAGTTGGCTAGTTAACTCAAGAGAATAAAAATCTGAGCTTTAACAGAAAGCCATCAAGAACAAAGCAACACTATGTAAGAAAAGTGAAGAAAACCAAACAAAATCTAAAAACAGTGGGGAAAAACTCCCTTCTGTCAATGAAATGGTGAGAGAACCAAACATAAGCTTTGCATACTCAAAAGTCAAGGCTCAACAAGCTTGGCAAAACGAGTTTTCCAGAAAAAGTCAGATACTGTGGCAACATATAACATTGAATTCTCTTCTTGCACAGGTGTCCCTAATACATCTTCTTCAGCACAGGCTGTGGAACTGAAAGCACCTGAACACAGAAAGTTTCACTACCAATCCACTTACCAAGCTACGAAGCAGTTGCTTCTTCTTTTTGTAGTCTAAACTGTTTCAAAGTAAGTTTCCTGAAAAATGGAAGAACTGAGGATACCTACTTCAAACTACACATTGAAATACTCTCCTCATAATGCTATCTCCCGAACTGTTTCACAGTTGTTTAGTTCTGATTTAATCAGAGCACAGCCATATCTGAAGGCAGTTTTGTCTTTTCATATAAACTGTAGGTAAAGACTGCTAAAATACCTCTGGAATTCAGGAAACAAAGTTTCCCCCCAGATTAAAAGTAGGCAAATCTGAGAACTTGTTACCTGAATCATTTCAGCTTCTCAGGGGAAACTTTGCAGTCACACAAAAACAGGACAGAAGGTTGCCTGATGTTAGTGCAGAATCATCCCACAGTGCTCAAAAATAAAAGTAAGCTGAAAAACAAGTTACTAACCCTGTTAGGGCAAATGGAATTGTAATGAAGATGTCACAGGAGAGGTAACTCGAGACCAAGATGAATTTTTCATCCATTACAAAAGTCCAAGCTGACAGAAGATGACATTTGTAGCAGGAACATGAAGAAGCAAGACAAGGTCTGAAGGCATAGTAAGGTCACCAGGCAAGTGATGCACAAGGCAAACACCCATGCAATGCTCTTTGGCATATTGTCAGTACAGAGGTCAGCAAGTTTGATCACTGCAGTGAAGACCAGGACATATGAAGGCATGTTTTGTCATGAGTTAATGCAGCTCCATTATTTTCTGAGTTACAAAGAGCAGTTATGCAAAGACAGGATGGGAGAGGACTGGCCAAAGAGATGTAGAGCAGAAAAGAAGATGAGGATGACAGGGAAACTGTGTCAGTTACAGACATGCAGCTCTGAAGAGAGGATTTTGCAGTCCAGGTACGGCGAAGATCACTAAGAGAGAGTCTGAGGGATAATGACCAAGAGTCTAGAAAGTACTTACTACAAAGGAAGAGTGGAGCAAGAGGGAGTGTTAACTAAAGAAGTTAGAAGGGAGTGTCTCTAAAGAAGAGCTGGCTACACTGGTTACTCTATTCTTAAAATATGTAAAAGGAAATTATAATTTTTTTTTTCCATGTCCACTGAGCCTAAGTTGAACCAAGGCTGTATTAAGTCGTTTGGAGAAAATGCTTTCTAGCAGTAAGACTGTAAAGCGCTGCAATAGTATGTGCTATGGTGTCTGGAAATACCATTACTGCAGGTTTCTGAAAAAAAAAAAGGTTGGACAAGAATCTGGCTGCAGTGACAGGGTGCACTTCTGACAGACTAAATGATCCCTCAAGATTCCTCCACAGAAATCCCTTCTCTGATTTTTTTTTAAAGTAGCACCATTTTTTCCCCCATGCATTTTCTCTTTTACTCTAAATGAAATTACTTTGTTTCACAGGAGTCTTCTCTACTCTTGAAGTGAATCAAGGTAGAAAGGGTAGAACTGCCCATGAAATATCATTTTAACAGCTGCTATAGTTAGGATACCAAGGACAAAAGCAAAGCAAGGTGCAGGTGGCAATAACCCAAAGATAGAGGTGAACAAAGAGAATGCCTGACTATAGACATTTTGGGCATGTGTGGCAACAGCCTGAGCACAGATTTCGGGTTGAAACTATACCAACTCTCTTACTTCACAGCAGACTTCATTCATGAGTATCTTTGCTATTGAAATTTTCTTTGAACTGAGATTGGAGTCCAGTCCTCAGTTGGTGTATGTTAGTGCTACTCCCTGGGCCTAAAAAAGGGCAGATTTAAAAATGCAGTCTGCAGGTTTGGCTCCGTACTTTTATCTCAGCAACTGAGAAAACTGTTTTACTTGGTCTGTCAGAGGTATCTGGTGAATTATGGTTGGTAAATAGGTGTTATTTTTGAAAGTGGGTGTGTTAATGAGGCAGGAAAGCCTCCGGAGATGAGGAAACACTAACACCATGAGCTGTTCCTAGTTCTTAATGACTCACTGATGCTTCACCTGAAAACCTGGCCTGAAAATACCTTGTTCCAGTGGGTAATGCAGGCTACTTCTGAAGGAGCTGAAGCAAATGTTCCAGGGCTTCAAGGACAAGTGGGGAAAAAACATCATCATTTCAAGGAAAATCTCAGCAAAACAAGCATTAGTTTTCTGGAATTATTTTAATCACCTTTTTTTAATATATAAATCTTGGAGAAATAAGCCTGTTTTATGAGCTTCTTTCGCCCCACCAGAGCATCATTTATTGCTTTTGGGGCTCTTCGTCCGTCTTTTTTTCAGGCATACTTTATATGCCTGCCAATAAAGGGGGAATATTATACCCTGGAATCTTCCTGTGTACGATAAAACAGTGCTTGGCAAAATGGTACTGGAATAATAAGTAACAGCTTTCTTAAGACAGGGTCAATCAATTCCAGGGGAGGCTATTTACTGGATTATATACAGTCCTCTTGGAAGAAGAAAATCTCTCAAGTGCTCTCAGTTTGACAACCACTTTTTCCATCATCTGGTTGGAATTTCTATGCCAGTTAGCTTGCAGCCCTGCTATTTCCTCTGCATGTGTTCTGCAAACTGTGGAGAGGATACACTCGTTATTTTGAAGGAGTCAGGAGTGAGATGCAATTATGGGGGCCTAAGCACACAAGAGATAAAATCTCCTTCCTGCCAGCCAGCATAGAGGGCAGTCTGTTTGAGCTCAGAGGCAGCTGATCAGATCTGAGCCTGAGTATTTGAAAAAAAAGTCTTAGCAGCCTATGAGCCCCATTTGTTTATTTAGAAAGAAACCATTGTATCATTTGGTTACTCTGACGAGGCAAGCAGATCAAGTGCTGGCTTCGATATGATGCATTTCAAAAACATCCAGCCTGTGTTCAAGTGAAGTGGCTTCACATTGTGCTGCCTCTCGACACACACCAAGCTGCTCAAGCTTGCCAAGATTTTTCAAATGTACTTCTGACATTTCAGTGCAGTGTATACCTATATTTCAAATGAGAGGTATGTTTGAATGAGGGCAATTTTTTGTAATTTGCCTGAATTCTACATTTATGCTTCCTTTGGCCTAATCTGTTTTAATTGAGATCTGTTCCTTGGCTGGCTGCCAGTATTAGCAGAACATGTGGATAGCAGATTGGTTTACCTATGTACTACAGCAAGTAGTAAGACTATTTCTTTCACAGTCTTAGAGGTGGACTTGCATATGAAGCTAGAATTGGTTCAACAAAATGCCCCCAAAACTGAGTGTTTACCATTAGCCTCTGAATATGTTTCATTTTTCAACATATAAATGTGGCAGATAACTTTTCTTAGTAGTTTATTCAGCAAAACCTAGTCAGTGTCTGACTTCAAACATTACTTTGTTTCCATCTTTAAGACCAAAAAAATTACGGTGACTTTTTCTCTTATGAAAGTATTGAAGAGTTAAGCATGCAGTGAGAGCGCTAAGGGGCCCTGAACCATCTTAATTAACAAAGTGACAGCTGAAAGTTTTCAATGAATTTTAACTCTGGTAAGTTTGGAGAACTGTAAAACCCTTTCTTATCATTCTGAATGCCGAATATCATAAAGGACTTGCTTTACAACTGATTTTAAAATCTAAGCTAAATGAATCTAGTCTAAGCTAGTCTGAATCTCTGAGGTAGATGCTTTCGTGAACATAGAAGCATCCCATCTGACAAAGAGGTTTGAATGCTGTCAGCATGGAACTTAGACCATGCAAGACACCTCACTTTCATTCAAAAGCTTCTGAAATCAGCTGGTCCCCAGAACATCTCTCACACATTCTCTTGAGATAACAGATGCTGTTGGAAAGGAAGATGGTGGGAATGAATGTTTGACCCTGACACACTTGCAGCTGCTCAGCGCCTGCCGACCCTTTCCAGGCAGCTTCCTCAAGCCCCCTGCCCTCCCTAATGTGATTGGTCAATGCCTCCCAATATTGCACATTGCTTACCCAGGTATTGGCAGTAATAATAGAGACACCGTTTGGCTTGCAAATTCAGCCTTGAAAAAAACAGCCTGTCTGAAAACTGAAAGAGAACCTAACCTCACCACATCATGCGGCCTAAAAACCTCTGCTGGGGGATATGCAAACAGCAACACTGTGCTTTTTAAAGGACTTGGTATTAATTTGCTCTAACCTCTGTAGGAACAGAAATTCCATAATAACCCATTCTCCATTGTTTGGAAAGACGGAAAATTCAGTGGCCTAATGAAGAAACAGAATCTTTGCTGAGTGCTAAAAGAACTCATTCTGTGCATATTTCCATCTCCTTGCTAATATACAAGCACTTGTACAGTGCTAGGGTGGGACAAACTAGTTCTAATTTAGAACTACGAGGGGACCAGTTCAATTAGGGCTACAAGGACTACAAGCTCCCTCTCACCCATCCCACTGCTGCCTCGTACTCCTGCAAGCTGAGCTGGACTCATGTACCTGTGACTCTAGAAATACTGAGCTAACATCTGCCTGCCAGCTTTCCCAGCAGGGACTGCTCCCACTTCTAGGGGGAGTGAAACCTTTGGCTGCAAAGGTTTCAGCAAGCCTCTGGAAAGAGTGACATCACAGGAAGTCTCAAGCCCCCTTCTGACCTAAGGCTGGACATTCAAAGTTGGGTGCAGTGCAAATCTGAAAGAAAGTGGCAGATGATTGCTGCTGCTGGGATCATGAGGCATTGCCTTCTCTTTTTATGGGAAATACAGATTTATCTCTCCCTATGGCATTGGGTCCCAAACATGAAAAACTACTAATATGAAGGATTTCTTAAAACAAATCCCTTCTCTGCGCTTTATCCCTTGGCAATGTTACCATCATGTCCATGCTTCTCATGGGCACATCCCTCTGCCTTTGAGCATGGGGGAAGACACAGCTTGCAGTGTCTGAGCTGCATATCAAAATGGTTATAGGGATATCACCAGAAAGGGCAAAAATCAACCTAAATTCCTACTCTGTGTCATCCAGGCAATGTGGACAGTACTGGATGGTAAAGCAGCGCCAGACTTTTGCTGTCTAGATGGACAAGGTTAGCTCAGCACTCTCTTCCTACAGGCACTCTATGGTTTTTATACTCTTGTTTTCCTGCTGCCATTAGTGAAAACATTGCTGTTTGCTTATAGCGCTAACTATTCCCCCATGTAACAATTCACTCATAAACATAGGTGTTAAATCACAGAAAACCACATTTTGGACTTTACAAATGAAGTGGGACTGGCTTTATTTTTTCTTACTTGGTACATTCATGTTCAAAACACTTTGTAAACATAAACCCTTTCAACTCAATTGTGAAATACAAGAGGTCTATTCATGACCACATTTCATCAGAGAAGAGACTAGTCAGATGGTGTGCCTGAAACACTCACTCACAGGAGGAAGCATAAGTGTGATGATGGGAAGAAGGTCCTGAAACCTCTTCACCCTGCACACTAGGTATAAGGCAATGTTTCTCATCGCCCTAAATGGGTCTACAGGTAATATATGTCATCAAGAACTTCTGCAAATTAAGCCATAATACAAATGAAGACAATGTCACTTTCTGACCATATCCCTCTAGTAAAAACATATCTCTTCAGCCTGGAAAGACTGCTTCCAACAACAGTAATGACCCAGAGTAATTTCTACCACTGTAAAGTGGATACCAAATATTTTGCCAAAAGTTCAAGAGTTTTTCATTCCAAGTGCTTAGATATTTTAACTGGCCTTTAGGAGACTACATATTTAATAGGAAAATGCTATAAACTGGGGTTTCAATAACTAAATCAGGCACAGGAATAAAGAGTACATAGTTCTAAGAAGAGTCAGAGAGCCAAAACTTTTGATGGGCTTGATAAATGTAGCTCCTTGAAAGGCTTATGGGACCTCTTGCTCTGAATAAATTACACACATCCATAAACAAGAGCAATCTGATGAGGCTACTAGCATTCAAGCAGCAGGAAATCTGCCAGTTTACAGAGCAGTTTTAGATGAGTACATGACCAGGTACATAGTGTTGAAAAGGTGTTGAGGTTGCCAAAGCTAGGATTAGCAGCAAAGAAGGCTGGCATCCCAGCAGACTTGTCTGAGAGCAAGGAGGTCAGGCAGAATGACAGACAGGTGGCTTTGTAGATTTGATTGCAGAGAAATGGGAAAAGGACCAAGGCTAGACTCTGTCTGAGAGACAACTAAATACAGAAATTCATTAAAAAATCCTGGTTTTTATTTTGTTTTCACAATTGGAACCATACAGGGTTAAAAGGAGAAATCTGACTTAGAGCTCCAAGGAAAATAAGAGTAAAAATTTTTAAATTCTACACTTTACATGGCTCATGAGCACTTCAAACAGAGCTACAGGGCAAATGTGCCACACATCAGAAATAAGTCCTGCTGTGTTGTACTCCTGATGATATTCTCTGTGAGTAGAGCACAAATTTGCTTGCAGATTTTATTTTGCAAACTATAGACTTTTTTGAACATGGATGCTTTCCCTTGCTCTGCTTTCCATAGTGTAGCTGTCTATTAGCACCATCTTATGTGTGTTATTTGTCTGTAAATAATCTCTCAAGCTTGTATAAATACACCTTCTCGTGCAGTGTGCTGGAGCAGAGCTGTGCATGTTATAACAGCTGGCATTCGACTGTCTAATGAGTAAACATTTAGTCCAGGGGTTAAAGTGGACTGGAACAGTTCCAACTTATGTCGGTAAGAAAGCTACTAGGTTAAATATTTGGTTCTTATCCTTACTCTTTGAAAAGGTAAAACATGTCTAAAAATTGAACAACATCAGTTTGCTATAACCACTTTGGGAAAAGCTGTATCTGTGGCAACTGTCTGCATCAATGAGCATCTCAGACACTCAGCACTCACTCCTGTGGTAAAATGTCCTTTAGATGCCAGAGAACTTGCACTATAATTTTATGTATACTTGGTGTATACCACATAAATTCAGCATAATAAAAACTATTAGCAAAGTATTAGCAAATTACATTAACATGTCAAAGGCTGTCGTTAGATGATGTGCAGGACACTGACCACTTCTGCTGGCTCCTAATCCCAGTTCAAAGTGGGGTCTGACTCTCTGGCAGGCCAAAGTGATGCTGAGCTTGGCAGTTCCCACTGGCACACATGCGAGCTGAGAAAAGATGCAGCTACAGAGCGAGTCTCTTTTGCATAGTCAGGGTTCTTTGAGTGATGGAAGCATTTGCAAGCAGGAAAAAAGGAAGTAGGGAAGTTAGGCTACAAGTGCCAGGTCTGTGTGGAGGGAACAAACCATTTCCTGCAGAATGGAAAAGATGGAAACAAGCATGAGGTGTGAAACAGAGGGCACTGAGAGGACACTTCATCCTCACACAAAGAGTAACACACATATAGTCATTCCCTAAATCATGAAATTATTTAGACAGGATTTGTCGATTTTAGAAGTAATCTATAGAAAGAAATGGAGGTTTATACATGTCTGGTTGTTCTAACTACTGAGACAGGAAACATTTATTCCTGTAAATAAAAATTAAAACATTTACCAAATATAGCAATTGTGTTGTAATCCAGAGATAGAACTGCTGCTGTTTTTTGCTCCTCCTTTTACACATTTCTGTTGTTTCTGCATGTCCGTCACATCAGATTCATACTGTTGTGGTGGGCTTCCTTCCAGGCTCAGATCAATTCCTGCCTATGTTAGTGGAAGGACCTATACCTCATCTGAACCACTGGAAGATGGGCTAGCTCTTCCAACAACTGAAAAATTAAAATACCATTGTTACACACTGTTCCAGATTTCACAGACAGATGCAGATTTTTAATAGCTTTTATCATGCAATTACCAGTGATTTTTTTACCTTACCTTGCCCTTGGTGTGACCAAGGAAATGTTCAACAAAAGAAGTGCTCCTCACAGCTGGCATGGGACAATTTTGGACCTTCTAGACACCTACACAGAGTTCAAAGGATTAGGCCAATATGTTCAAAATTGTTTGCTCATGATGATGTTCTCTGCATTGCCCCAGATACCAAAGAGCAGAGACAGCTTACAAAAGAGCCAAGAAACCAGTTGGACAAGGTGCTGGACAAGGTGCCTAAGCAGTTCAATAAAATCTACTGTTGCATGTATCTCACTGGAGTATTTATGCCTATACTTGGCAACTCAGGAACAGAGAAGGATTGCATTGCCACCAGTCCAACTGGATGAGTGCTGGATATACAATGTGCTGGACCGGCATATGTAAAACTTCGAGGGAGATACTGAAGCCATAACCATCACCTTATTGTTTTGTGTCTTGTGTTACTTTACACATCTTTTCCATGATAACTGCTAAAGATTTTGTAAGTATAGAATGTTGGGACTTGAAAAAGTTTTGCATTCCTTTCCGAATTAATTTTATACACAAACTGTGTTTGAAAAAAATTTGAACATCAACAATATAATTATTCCAGTAATTAACAACTGCTTTGCTTTATAAAAACTTTACATTGTCCAAAAATGGATCAAAAGCAGCATTGTGTGACTAGACTCCACTTCTATGCCACAGTATCTGAAAATTGAGACAGATCAGCTAAATAACACCCAGCAGGAAAACAACTGATTAATGGAACTGCTCCAGTAATATCTGAGAAAAACAAGTGTGTTCCAAGAGAAGAAATCTTCAGTCTAGCTATTGATGTTACTAGACATGAAAACCAGCATTTTTTTGATGCTAATGTTTCCTGCGTAGTCTACATTTTCTCATCAAGATCAATGTGAAACCAGTTTTTTGTTTTTACAGAAAAGCAAAACTGAATTGGAGAAAAACGTAGAACTGAAGTCAGAAAACTGAGACTTTTTTTTGCTACCTGTTTATTTACTATTTTGAGTATTTTGTCTAATGTCTAAAAACCTTTCCTTGTTGTCCCAAAAAAAAAAAAAAAGTTCTTTTTCAAAAGTCTTAACCTTTATTTACAAGGAACTGAACAACTAGAGTAATTGGCATCACAGTGAGGCTTCTCAGCAAACAAAGCCTTGCCGGACATTTGGGCTTTATCCAAAAAAATACGATTTAACCATCAGAGTTTAGGTAGAACGATGAAGACACTAAGACCAGGGAAAGATGAAACAGGAAGCAATGCATGACTCATTTCCATGGGGATTCTCATTCTACCTGCCTCTAGGTAAACCAGGAAAGAGATGGAGAGGTAAGAAGGGGAAAGAATAAAAAGTGGCCATGAGCAGAGTAAAGGGAAGACAAAAGGACAAAAGGGTCAACAGCAACATAATTATCTGTCTTGGGATGGGCTGTCGAATAAAGTGATAATAGCTTTCTGAAAATCATATGCTACCTTAATTCATTAATCATCTACTGAGATGCTTTGCAAATGCTAAATAACCTTTGGTGGCTCTGGTTTCAATTTTAATATAAATGCTACCATCTCATGAGATGTGCCAAATGTGATGGAACTACTCTTGTCTCTATGTGTCTTGACAGTTACACTCCCAAAATCTGCAATGCTGCCTTGCCTTCCTTCAGACTCTAGCAACATTAAGCTTTACTCAACCCTGGCCAAGCACTATTGTGCAAGGTGAGTTTAATTTGAACTCCCAGGATACAGCAGTGCAGCTTAAGAAAGCTGAAAGCCAAACAAGTGCCAGGTTATCACACACCCTCAATTTCATTAACTACTAAATTCCTACAAAGTAGGAAGTCTCAGCCTCCACCTAAGTTGTGTCCTGTGTGTATGTAATGCTTTCTTGTCTTAGTCTATCTGGTTATTCAAAATATAAAAGCAAATTAACTGTAGGTACCTATCAACAGATGCACACCACAGATCATGCAATCTGTGACCTCCTGGGCTGTCCTTACCTTCTGCACCAAAGCTTCCTTAAGGCTCAGAGGTCTTCAGAAACATACTGGCTTCAACCTTGCAAAACTGGGTCATCAGTGTGGCACCTCCATAAAATCTTTGCTACAACTCCTTTTATAACTTCGGTATAACACAGCAGATTGTGTGCTCAAGAGGAAACAATCAGCCTATCCCCACAATTTCTGAGTAAGTGCTAAGGATAAACTCCTGTAGTGAAACACCTAAAACAGGCTGATACCTCTAAATTTGATAGCAAGCACGTTTATGATAGAGTTGATCAAATACTGGACAAAAATTTGTGAATGTATTATGAATGTGTAATGGCTTGCTCCTCCCCTACCCAAGTCTACTGGAGTTTGTATATTCACAAATATTCATGTCCTATCTAGGTGATCAGAACAAATGTATATTCCAGGTTTCCATATACTCAGCCGTTAGCATGTGTGACAGACTTTGTACTTTCACTGTAGTAGTAACCCTTGCTTAGGCATTTTGAAACTGGTACATGAAATGCCAGACATTGCAGCATGCATAATCTGTGGACAGCTAATTCTGTGCTAGTAACATTCAGCAAACATTTTCAGATCCAGTGTGGTTTGCAGGTAATAGCGCTGCTACCAGAATGCAAGAAACTCAAGGAAAATTTGTGGAGAATATCGGGAATATTTGGTGTTGTCATGAAAAAGAAGGATTTTTTTTTAGATGATTATTTGGTCTCGATGTTTTCAGCATTCACATGAAACATAATTTTGCTGAAACAATGGAATACTTTCTACAAACAAGTAATTAAAAAGCAATTACCAAAAATTAACTACAAGATGTTTTAAGCTACCTCTATTCACAAATCTGACCTCAAAACAGTTCTGAAAATGTTGACCAGAGTATGTTTTCATCTGTCTTCAATTATGCAAGTCAGCCACTGAAGGCAAAAGAGTCAACACTCTGTAACCATCTTTCTGCATTCCATTACAGTACCCTGATCTTCTAAAATTAAAAAGCTGTGAGTCATTCCCAAAATCACGAGATGGGCTTAAAATTACAAGATTTCAAAAAATAGGTTGGAGGAACTTTAATTCATATGTTCAAGTCTTTGTTGGGGTGGGAGGGGTGGGGGGGGGGGCGGCGTTCCTAGACTACCACAAGAATAAAGACACATTTTGTATTTTGAGTAAGAACATGTCTAGAAATCTGGGGATTTTAAGGAATGACAGATATCAGTGGTTTATAGTGATATCATAGAATTTTGTAGCACTCTTCAGAGCAAATTCTGCCCTGCTGAACTATGCTACTCAGCTTTCGCAGTAAAACTGGCATTTGTAGTTTAAAGCAGGTGAGAGTCATGGTCCAGAGTGAGGTGCTATTCTGTACTGAAACAAATAAACCACCTGAACAGGAACTGTAATTCATGCAGAAAAACAGAAGATTGCCAGCATGAATGCTGGGATTCCCTGAATGGGCGGAAAACTGATACACAGACCTAAACAGTCAGTGGAAATTCAAAGAACCAGACACTTCCAGGCTTCTTTCTGGATTTCAAAGGACAAAGGAAAACATTAGAATTTATTTCAGGGATGACATAAGGGAAAGCCCAAATTAAATAATTGTTTTTTGGAAGATTACTTACATTGTTCTTCAAACAACAGTGTCTCAGTCTGTAGGACATCTGCTTTCTTTCTCCATCTGCCCAGACTGACTTCTGGGATAGAAGAAAGATATCAGAAACACTCAATTCACTTGTTTGCAGTAAAGGGCCTTTAAAGAAAACAGCTTGTGGCTATCAGCGTTTTTTCCCAACTTGGATTTGAACATCCAGCCTCCTAATCCAGAAAGCAGATGTTTTAACAGTGCCTGGGAAATGATTTTTAACATGTTTTATGTGTTCTAAACATAATCCAACCAATAGAACCTGCTATTCAATGTTTAACCTTTTCTCTAAGATTCTTTTCTCTAGTAGATTTAGTGTTTAACACAGAACAGCTGGAGACTGTAACATTTTTGGCACAGAAAGACTAAAATGGAAAGTTTTTTCGAGTACAAAATTGTTTGCACTTTTTCTCCTGACAGTGCCACCTGATTCCCGCTGGAAGGATTAAATTTCTTCACATCCATCATATCCAAATAGTGCAGTGTCAAGAGACCGGCAATACCCTTAGTTTGCCCATCCATGACTGACATTTGGTACATTTTTGTCTAAGTAGAACTGGAGGTTGACTTAAAGGTAAATTCCAGACTAGCATCTTAAGACACAAGCCCTTTTGTGCACTGACTTTTGCTCCCAATTCTAGACTCTCCATAACCTCATTTGGCATGCAAAGCAGTTTCAAGCAGGAGCTTTTATATGGTCACTTTGTAAAAAAATTCTGCCCAATAACCTACATACATTCAGCTCTTAATAATAATAATAATAATAATAATAATAATAATAATAATAATAATAACAACAATAATAATAATAATAATAATAATTTTTTGAAGTCCAGCAAAAATGCCAGACTTGTCAATAAAAATGTCTGGATCTAAAAAGTGCATCTCACAATGCTGGACCATATTACAGCCAATGTCAAAGTTAATGCATTGTTAACCTAGTAAAACTACATTGCAATTTATCAGAGCATGTGTGCCTTGCTGGTCCTAATATTTTATTTAACCATTTTGAATTATAAAAATAAGGCATGAATTTTAACTGGTATTTAATCTATGTTGACTATTAGAAAATAAAACCCAAGAGTTTGTGAGTATTTGTAAGCTTCACCAAGCCTCCTGGCTCAACCATATGTCTCAAGAATCTCTTGAAATAAAAAAGTGTACTGAGTTTTCTGATTGACAATACTTATGAAAGTCTGTCTCCATGTGGACACTTTGTATTTTCATGCTATCTATTGAAAATATTCTGGTTTTATTTTGGTGAATGCAAGTTAAAAAGTTAATACAGTGATGTTATTTATTTGATACCCCCGGAAATCGCACATAGGATTTCATAGGAATTTGGACAATTCAGGGTATGTCTCTCCGGGTGCTCAAAACAGAAGGCAATGAAAGTTTGCTGCACTGTTTCAGAAGAGAAGTGACAGCTCTCACATACCTACAATGCATCTTTTGAAAGAAGAATATGTACTTGCCAAGTAAAGCCACAAAATATTTCTGCTATTTTTCTACAGTGTTCAAGATTTAATTCTTATTATGTGCACTCTAATGTCCTCCATTAAATTGTGGATACACTGCAGTTCACTACAAGTACGTGGTTCAATAAGACTTCAATTTCTGGGTACTTTTAGAATTTCACAAGTGCTCTCACCCTTCTAAAAATGTGTTTCTTTGAATCTCGAGTCACACTTATTTTGCAGCTAAGCTAAGGATCCCAAATGGATCAAGTCTGGAAGTGGGATGAGGCCTCAGAGTTTGCATATATGGTTTTGAAAATTAAATTGAAGCGACTCCTTGTAATTTTGTTGAGCATGTACTCACATGTGGAAGCACAGAATTTACTTGTCAAACTGTAACTTTTATTGTCCAGCTCATTTCAGCTGTCTCCTTCACTCAGCAGCTCCTCAAACTTTTACGCGTGAAAGGGGTCTCAAGTGTTTTTCTGTTGCTTTAAGGCAGGCAGTGTCTTAAAATATACACATAAACCAACTTTCCAATGTTTCAGAAAATATTTCAAAGTAAAATATAAGCATTCTTAGATTTATTTGGCTTTATCCTATGTATAACAGCCTATATTTATTTTCAAGGTAAACTATGGGCTTTTTATTAGTGGTGAAACACAAACACAGGTTAGCCTGAGAGGTGGTGGATGCCGCATCCCTGGAAACACCCAAAGTCAGGTTGGATGGGGCTCTGAGCAACCTGATTTAGTTGAAGATGTCCCTGGCCATTACAGGGGTGTTGGACTAGATAACTTTTAAAAGTCCCTTCCAACCCAAACTATTCTATGATTCTATTTTTGTGTATAGTATAATTTAGTAAAAATATTAAATATTTCATTATTTTAATACCTTTTTCTCACGTTCAAGATCTACATTTTTAATTCAAATCATTCTTCTCTCTCTGAAGGCTCAGGATACCTTCAGCAAAAAGGTAATACAGATTTCCCCTAATGTCCCATTTCTTTGAAGAATCTATAGCATGATTAGCTTCCTACTCAGCCCGTGGTTACTTAATGAATAAAGCAGACACAGTTGCTAGGTTTCACGGGTAGAAAGGCAGATGGAACTTGCCATAGCGCTTTGAAGTTTTCAAGTGTTTTTTCCTTACTGATGCAGCTGAACAGCTGCAGTTTTTTTAGAGATTGTGCAAGTGAAATAATTTATTTTTACTGCACATTCCAGCATAATACACCATGGAATAGATTTACCCCCTAAAGAACAGGCTTTGGGCTAAGGTACTTGCCATGTTGAAAGGGAAAACAAATTGTGATGACGACTGCACTTGATTTGTTGAAATATTTCATCCTCAGCGCTATGTTTGACAATGCAAGCAGAATAGCTCCACTGTTCTAAACATTCACTGTGTATGTGATCATCCTTTAAC
Organism: Ifrita kowaldi; assembly: GCA_013398055.1. Classification (NCBI taxonomy): domain Eukaryota; kingdom Metazoa; phylum Chordata; class Aves; order Passeriformes; family Cinclosomatidae; genus Ifrita; species Ifrita kowaldi. Next base: position 25,665 of record VZRS01006136.1, read on the forward strand.
TGGAAAAAAGGCCCAATAGAGATTTGCAGTCTTGTTTTAGTTTTAACACTAAAAATTAAACCTAGTTACTAGCTAAAATAATACGCATATAGCCCACTCCTAAGGGCCAGCATCAATTCCTACAGAGAGGCAAAACTCCCCTATGCATTACTGGTATGGAGGTACAAAACTTAATCTCTGTACTATTGATAGAGATGTACAGAACTTGAAGTAGCATTTCAAACTACCCCACAGAGAGATACCCAGTGTTTCCATGAAAACATGTTATTTGCTAATCAGCTGTAATGCATGTATGCATGGGACTGCATTAATAATAAAGCTCATCCCAACCTCTGTGAAAGGCTGTGAGCTACATGTCTAATGGAGTCAGCTCCAAGCAGTGACTTCAAACACCAGTCAATTTTAGCAGCAGTAACGCCAAGCCATAGGTAGATGAATTCTCTTCCTTTCACAACTTAAGGGTAGCACCAGCTATATCTTCAAGAGGGGAATTGGTCTTATGGGTTCTCATCAAGAAAAGAGCAGCCTGGTGAGGATTTCTACCTCATTTATACACAATTTTGATACATTTTATCCTGCTCTGTGCTCCTTCTCTTTTGCTCTCAAGGTGTCCAACAGCAAAATAACAAGCAGCAGCCAGTAGATATTCCTGACAGAATTACTACAGGTGAAAGCAATTTAATATGTGCAACTTTGTCAGTAGAAAAGAATTGGTGGAAATTAGACAGACTAGCACCTTCAGTCTGATAAAAGAGATGTCTGAGTGGCATGTTGATGAACTCACAGGTACTTTGGAAAAAGCAAACCAGGAATGGCTCTTCATTGCTTCTCATAGTATCAGAGCTCTTAATAAAGCAGGCAGCAGATACCAAAGAAATCTGTTGCACACTTCTTTACACAGCGCATGATTAAGTTATGGACCCCTCAGCCAGTGTGCGGTACAGTCCAAAGGAACACAAACCCTTTCAAAAAGGAATTGGATGGTCAGGATGGACCAATGCTGTGCAACTGCACTGACTGACCTGACTGAACATGGAGGCTGGGAAGACTGATTCAGAAGGGCATCATCTTGCACATGTTCTGCTCCTGACCTGCTCCCCAGTGTCCAGTATCTAGCATTATGATCTGTACAAGAATCACTTGACAACCAGTGAAGAGATTACCAAACAGTTAGTGCAGTAAGTGCCACTGAGCTCTTTGAAGTTAGTCATGGTTGTTTGCCTCAGCCTGAAGAGGTTATGGTAAACATATATAAGGTGAAGACATGCTCACTCTGATTATTACATTGTGTTTAACAGTGGTGTTGAGGAATCTTTGCATTCTACTGCTTGACTCTTCACACAATCTAAAACAACCCTTTCTGATACCATTTGAGTGGGGAAATACTTCCAGCAAGTGAGCTTTGATTATGCCAGTGCAGAAGTTTGGCTTGTGCTGTCCCATGGACATGTTGGTGTTCAGGTCAGAGTCCGTCTGTGTGGAGTAGGAGGCTGGTGGCACAGAGGAGGAATAAGGGACTCATTGCAGTAGTTATGTAAAAACTGAGGAGGTCGTTCCATAACTCTGCAGAGAAAAGACTTCCTACTTTATCTCAGAAGATCTTACTGAGATTAGACCCCCAAGGGTCAGTCTTCAGAACATCATCATGGTTAAATACCTTGGAAATATTTCCATTTGTAGCCTTTTAAAATGTTTTTGCTAGTTCTTACTGTTGTTTTGTTGTTTCGTTTTGCTTTTTGTTTCCACACAGCCTCAGTAGGACAGTTCTCAGATATTAATCGGCACAAATCATAAAAGTTAATGAAAAAACAGAGATGAAAGAGCACTAAACTACATTGCATTGAAAATTTAAAAATAAAACAAAGCAGCTGTTCAATAAGCTAATTCAGGGCAACCAAAATAAAATTATTTCACATGAAAAATCATTCAATGTTTGATCAAAAGATAAATCTCAGATTTTCCTTGTGGGGTGTTAAAGGGATGGATCACCTCTGCAAAACATTCTCTGATCTGTATTGTGGCACCATGGCTGTTCCCTGGATGGCTAAAAATATTTCTGGTCTTTTCTTTCATAAAGGAGTTAGACACAGGAAAAGAGCAGAAAAAGTTGTAAAATAGAATCAGAATTTGGTGTGTGTACCAATACCCCTAGGGCATTATGATCAAAGTACAGCAATAGTTGCATATGCCATTTCCCTGAGGCCAAGAGTCTGTATAATAACCCCTGCCTTTTTTATCATGCAATAACTCATGGTTAACTGAACACTAAAACTGCAGCGATAATAAGTCTGTACTAGGGTTATTGTTGGTCTGTTGAAGGTATGAATCCTTTCTGAGTACTGACTCTTCCACAACACAGACAGCAAGACTGTTGGTGCTGCTCTCCTGGGAGAGCTGGACATGAGTCCTCCTGAAGTCAGTCATGAAATTTCCTTAAATGCTATGTTGGTCAGGATTAACTAGATTTCCTCTTATCCACTCTTTGGTCTTCACTGTAGGGGAGCATGCCGCACAAAGTAGCTATTTCCTGAAATATGATTAAGAGGGCAGTAAATGGAGAAGTGTTTCTGGAGAGGTCATTCCCACTTTCCCTGTCAAAGCTGCACCATCATGCAGAGAGGAATGTCAGATTAATGAGGCCAGAGAACCAGCCAACAAGAAAGTGCATGTTCCTGTCTCCCAGCTCCTGGGCAACCTCTTTAACTATTGTGAAAAAGGCCTGACCACAATGGGGAATATTTCTAAACAAGGATAACCGGAGATATTTTCCTCTGAAGCTGACAGTCAGAAATCAATATATGCTCCAAGCTGAGATTCCCCTGGGCACATAAGGGATGCAAAAGCTGCTCTAGTTTGCAATTTTATTTATTTTTTTTTTAAATGGAGCAAGGTGATACACACTGCAGTCTAGATTTAGGCACACAGGAAAATATGTCCAGCACAGAAAGGTAGGTGATGCTGACAGAGAAGGAGCCCTAGCACACAGATAGGAATAATGTACCTAGTTCTGCCAAGGTCTTAGCCCAGATACTGAAACAAACAGTGTAGATGCTGCCTGGAGAAGATAGCTCAGGTGCCTCCCAAATGGGTTCCTCACAGGCTTCACATGAGCTAAATCCTCCAAAGTGTCAGATGGTTGTCACACATCTGCACGAAGGCAGAAAGAGGAACCCTGCTCTAGAAAGCTGCGTTCTCTGCCTTACAGGGGTGCATGGACCAGGCTCTGAAGAAAAAAAAATAGTTGTAATTTGTCCAAAAAACAACGTTGTAAACATTCTTTTTGCCAGAAGTAATATTTGGCTATGAGTATAACAAGATCGTAAATTAAACTTAACTTGGCAACGCAAAATTATGCATTACTTATGACTCTAGTTGATCTGACTTCCTACTGAATATGTGAAACACTAGGTAAGTACAAAGGGAGGCCCCAGTCTGCCAAATGTTTGTGCAAGAATGACCCTCTTCAAGTTAGTGGTGTAAAAAATTTGGTATGAGTAGGAAGCAAGGTAGGGGAAATGCGGGCAGGAGTCTCCAAGGGATAGGGGCCTTACATACTAGTTGAAGTATTCTGTTTGCAATGGACTTATCTCAGTGTCTTTCTTTTAAGTTTTAAGAAAAATGTTTTTTGCTTTCAGCTTCATTAACGAGAGTTCACTACAGTGAATGTTTTTTGAGCATACCTTATTCCTGGCTCCTGGCCAGCTCTAAAAGCAGCTGCGGTTTCTTCACAGAAATATAGATCTTCACAAAAAAATAAAACTTTTCAGCTTGTAATTCCCCAATGGTCGCCTCTCCAGCCAAATCACCCTTGGAAACATATTTTAAACCATTTGAGCAGGGGAAAATATTTGGAACTTTGCCTGTTTTGCTAAGGCTCAGCATCAAATTACACAGACAGAGCTTTTGTTTTTTTAAAAAATATTTTATGTCTATACTATTTTGAAGTACATGGAAAGTAGTATTTTTTTAAATAAAATAAAGCTTACTGGCGCCAGTATTACATCAGTGACTGTAACCATTGTGTGCATTGTATCCCTGGTAAGGATTTCTCAATCTTAATGCAACTGACGCAGGACATCGGGCTAGATGCAGTAGGAGATGTGAATGCAATTAAGTCCTTCCCTGAGTTCTTTAGGAAAACAACAGCACTGTTACTATTTGATTTATGCCTCTCAGGTGATGTATGCAACAGCCTTCATCCTTTAATAGAGAGTATGACTGAAAACTGGGATCTAAGCCCAGTTTCATGTTGGAACATTTGTTTTTTTCATTTAGCAAATAAGCGCCAGAAACTTGCAGCACTTACTAAGAAGAATAATCATCAGTTTGGTCTGCAGCTTAGCGAATATACCTGGAGACAAAAGGGGCAAGTCCTTAACTGGTGCAAACAGCAAAGGTCCAGAACTTGAAGGGATTTCAGAGGATCTCAGTCAATTTATGCCTGCCATGGATCTGCCCCCATACATCTGCCCATGCATATGTAGGCAACGTGTATGTATGTAATAAGTGTGTGACATATCGTACTGCAGGGCATTTGATAAAGAAATATCCAAGCAATTTTTCACATAGCTACGATTGCATCACCTGCTCATTAATCAGTCTCCCTGATTCAGTCTGGCATTTCTGGCTCTTAAACTGCTTCAAACATCACCATTTATATTTTAAAGCCAACCTGTCATGGAAGTATTTCCTCCCTCCCCTCACCAAAGAAATGGAATTTCCTCAGAAATTATACCTGCATGAGGTCCAGGAGAGGCAAGATGAATTCTGAAAATTATGAAATTGTCCTGGTTTTCAAGCCATATGTGTGTTTTGTCCTAGAGAATGGAACAGGAAGAACTTTAGCAGCTTTTCAGCAGACCAACTCAGTGAAACGGAGAAAGTCTGAGACACAGGGCTTCAAAACAGTGATTTTTTTTTTAAGTCATGCAAGTGATCTTAAATTATTTCAGATATGTTTTAAAAGTCCTAGTTTTAATTTTTCTCTTCCTCATGCCAGTCAATGCACTTAGCTTAATGGGCCAAGAGACACAAGGAACAGGGTCCTGAAAATATTTTTCAAAGTTTGAAAGTACTATAGAAGAGTTTTTATATAACATACATGGCAGAAACTGCAAATCTCGAACATGCTAATGAAACTGTACATATACATTCTTAAACACCTATGTCAAAAGATTGTTTAGGCTGGAAAATCAAGCTTTCAAGAATATCAGGAATGAGAAGTTGCAAGAGTTCCCAATTTCAATGCCATTTGTTCAATCCCCATAAACTACCACACAGCCACATAAATCTCCCTCTTACCCAGCTAAGCTGTGCTCCACTTAATAAGCAGATGGCTTCTCTCTCTTTGTTTTTGGCATTCCCATTTCTCAGGTGGGCCCACAATTTATTTGATACAATGTACTTAAGGTTCTGCACTGAACGCACAAGTACTCACTCCCCCTTGGCTGCTTTAGGGATGCTCTTACCATGCCTTTGCTAGACCACTGGCAGGCTCAGTGCTCTCTATTCCCACCCCACAGCCTGGGAGAGTAAACTAGGGAAAAAGGAACAGCAGATTTATCAAAAATAAGTGGCTGGTGTTTGATTTTTTGGCATACCTAGAACCTGACTGCATACTGCCCATATAGGGTATCCGCAATCAGCTTTATTCATTCCTGTGTGCTCTCAGACATTCTGAAAACCTGTCTGCAGATGTGCTCCTTGGATGGTCAGAAAATTACGTGGCTAATGGCCATGCAAGAAGAGACTGACTCAAATGGTGATCCAGCAGAAGATGCAGAGAAACAATCCAGTGGCTGAAGAAGACATCCTCCTTCTTAAACAGGAAACTAGCTCTTCCTTTAGTGCAACTCCCTATTCAAGAGAGTCAAACAAAGACCCAAAAGTTCAAACTGAGGGGAGAAAAATTGTACCCAGCTCCTGCTGTGGGCTGTAATCAGCAGACAAGGACTCTGTGGTAAAAATGTCTGCCTAATTCTTGAGTTTCTGGTGACTTCTTAAAAAAATAAAAAAAGAGAGAGAAGAAAAAAAACAAGACCAAAAACCAATCAAAAGGACCCATCAACCCACTAGCCAAACTAAACCAAAATCCCCCCCCCAAAACCTAGTCAAATATGTGAGGATTGTTTGAGTGTTTCCCATGCTCAATGCAAGGAAGAAAAAGGAACAAAGGGCACATTCTGTCATGAGGGCATCATGCCCTCTTCTTTAAAGTCTTGCTTGAAATTGTGGAATTGACGTGTCACCTGAAAATAAATTAACTTAAACATAAATAGTGTACTTCATTTACTCTAAAGACACTCTAAATTCAAGTTGAAGCTGATACCCAGAATGAAAAGCTTTCAGCCTGAACAGTTAAAGCAATTTGGCAAATTTAGCACCAATTATAAGTACAGGCCTTATAATGGGAAACATACAGAAACCGCAGGTGTAGGTAACACATCTGCTTATGAAAGGTGGAATAGGAGATAGATGCTAAGCAGATTCCAACTCTGCCCAGAGAGCAATCTGTACCTATTTAATTGAAGCTTTATACTACGGCCCGTCATTCTTTTCCTGCATCTTTTTTGCATCCCACTCTTTTGACACTTTGCTAGAGACAACGTGAAAACAACATAATAAAACACTTTCATCGGCATAAATGATAAGAAAAAAGGAACTATGAAAGAAAAGGAACAAGGGCTACAAATGAAGACACTGACATGGAATGTATGGTACATTTATTCTTCAATGAGTGCGTTGCAGATAAATACAATGGGAAAATGACAGTGGCACAGGTTGTGCAAGTTGAAAGAGAAGATCATCTTGGATCTTGGAGTGATTGGAGAGGAATGAAAAGAAAAGTGACTAAGGAACTCTGAAGCCAGGGATGAGGAAATGAAAACTGAAAAGTTGGACAGGATATAGGTGCAAAGTAGAACAACCGTGCTCCTCCCTCTCCTTCACTCTTCCCTCTCTCATCTCATCTCATCTCATCTCATCTCATCTCATCTCATCTCATCTCATCTCATCTCAGATAAAACATTAAGTTTTATTGCATTCATTAATTTATTTTCAGGAGTCACAAATTATACTGTGATTTTACCTGTCAAGTCTGTGCATGGATCTGGAATGCTACGGTCAAGCCCCACTTTATGCAAACCTAAATCAGCAGTGCCTAGAGATTTCCACTAGCATGAGCTCTCCTTCATTTACACCACTTCTTTGTTCAGAAGAACAGATGAGAGGATTCAGCATTTTTTTCACTATTTTGTTTTCTTACTGTCAGGCTGAACTACCCATCAAGGAATCCTTTGTGCCAATTCCTCTGCACCCCATTTGCTTCAAGGCAGAGAGAACATTCTTATTTCAAGGTTAATTCCTTGCATAAACCCTCCTTGATAAATGAGGTATTTATTTTTTACTGCTTCCTTTCAAACCCAAGTTCAATAAATGCCCAGGAAAAGCTGACCCAGTGTGTAAAAAATATCTCCAGTCCCATTCTTTTTGGCCAAAATGCAGACAGTCCATAGCCCACCTTTTTGAAATTAAGCCTTTCTCCCTGCCACATATTCTCTGGTTTTACCTAATCTAAGATTGAAACACAGACACAGCAAAGCTTCTGTCACCCTCTAGTGATTTTCTCCAAGGTGAGAATGTCTTTTCTTCCCTAGTTTTTTTCCACTGCTCCCAGTTCCACCTCTGGGTGCTACCCAAAATCCCTTAATCTTTCTATACACCTGCGGAGGTGCACACAAAGCCCGAAGTCCTGGAAGTAGAATTCCACTAACCCATGCCCTTTGTCAACTGCACAGACTGCAGAGTCCCCAAAGCTTACATTTTAAGTGACTGCAAATGAGGCTCTCTCCCTTTCCTTGGATAAAAATTGCTGCTTCTTGAGGCTACACAGCCGCTTTTCTGCTAAGGCCATGGTGCGTCCACATGTGGTTCACGTGGAGCTTGTCTAAGTCCCATTTAGCAGCTGTCTTGGTCTTCCTACTAGATGCAAAGACAATTTAAGTCACAAGGCAAGACACAAGGCAAACAGCTCTTCTGCCTCTGTACTCAGCCCTAAGGAATCAGATTGTGTATTCAATGCCCCTGGTGCCCTGCTATGGGCCCACACAGCATCTGGGGTCTTGCCCGGCCAGTCATTACAGACAAGGTAGAAGACAGACACAACTGACAGTGTGTGACAGGATTCAAATTTATAAATCCTCCACAAGTTATGACATCTTAGAAGCCATACTGTTTTGCTTGCCATTGTGTCCAGCCAACACAGACAAAATCTTAATTCTATGACAATAGCAACTGCGCCTACATGGTGGTTACCATACACCTTTGGTTGTGCAAGACAGCTCCTGTGCCAGCTACCAAGTCACTGTCCACAGTCCACCCATGTCAGCACAGAAGCAACTCTCCAGTAGCAATGCACAAACACATGGCTGCTTCCATTTGAAAATCCAGCTTCTCACTACCAATGAGAAGAGAGCTGACCTGAACTGGGAAGATGGCTTGTGGGACTACTGTGGTGAAGTGTTCATTACCACTGTGTCGCTGTCTTGTCTCACACTCTCTCATCATGTCACTGCCCAATTCTTGGCAGGTTATTAAAGGCCAAGACAGGGTTATATCTACATCTGTCTGCATTGGATATTATTCGAGGACTTCATATTCTTTGCTTCTTTACCTTATGCCTGGCCTTTGTACTCTTTAGAGAGAGATGTCATTTTCCATTGCATTCCACAGAACTCTGGATGACTGTCCAAGTCCATTAATTATGGGCTTGGAAATATTTCCTGTCAATGATCTTTCAGTTCTTCCCAGATGGCAAGCAGAAGCAGCTCCTCTTATGTCTCAACTGTAGAAAATATGGTACAGAGACAGAGTACACAGATGTAAATGGACTGATGGTGAGCAAGACCACCACTTAAACAGATAGATGGTATCTCATCACCATGACAAGGACAGTAGATGCTGGTGCATCCTGGTAAGGTTGAAAAACAGAGGACTGTCACAAGAGAATTCAGAGCAGATGAATAAACACAGTCATCTGCACACTGACTTAATACTGGCAAACCAACTGCACTTTTAAAATAGCAGTATGGAACACGCATTATCTCACCAGCTAATACACACTAAAACATTGTCCTGCAAACAGAGATAATTTCAAACGAACCATCTATCCCCTTCCACTACCTTGCAGGCAAGTCTTTAGCATATGTTTTACCAAACAGTCCTTGGCAGTTCTATATTCCAAGCCTTAGCACTTTTAAAATGGACAGAAAATTGTTTTGGAAAAGGCCCAGACATTAACTACTAAAACTCAAACAAAAAAGAAGTATGACTTGGGAAACCAATCTTTTTTTATATATCTGAAAAGAGACATGAAATTCAGTTTGGAAAACATTTTTATTAAAAACTGTAGCTGTCTGTACTCTGAAACACCCTGGAGGTCTAAAGATGATATCAGTATATAAATATTCAGGGCTTCCTGAATATTTCTTTTCAGAAAAGACTTTCTTTTTTTTCCCCTTACAATTTCTTTGACCTTTAGAAAACAGTCACTATTTGTAGCTTGATTTTTTCAAGATGTTCTCTGGTACATAAAGATGGCAGGGAATTCAATTTAAAAGTCAACTCATGAAACACCATATAATAGTCAGAGGATAGTATTGCTTTAGGCGATGTTTTATTAAGTGAACAGCCATTCAAAGCATTTTGGAGCATATTATATCCTATTTGAAGGAGTTCACTTTATTCAATCCTACAGAAAAAATATTTTACAAGAGAGATGATATTTGAACTATCCACAGGCATATGGATAAAATGGCCAGTACTCAGATTTAGCAGAGATGAGTCTTCTTGCTTTATAGAGGCCTGTCAAAAGGACTGATTTATAAAAAGGTCAGGTCTTTTTTTCTTTAAAGGGAACAGGACTTTCATGAGGTCCCATAGAACAGCTGCAAAAATACCTTCAGTCTGTCATCCAGAATTCCTGAAGGGGAGTTGCGGATTTGTGGCTAATGAAACACTGCAAAATAGCACTCACCATGTTATAAAACAGCCCTAATGGTTTATTAGCCTCATAGGAGGCAAAAAATGAAAGGTGCCCAAAGCATGTTATTCTGTTATAATTATATAAAGCCAAATTTAGAGAGAGACAGAACAGAATCAAACATACGGAGAAGTATTTGTGACCTCAGCAGTGGATCACAGATGATTTATGACACTACAAAGCAATCACTGGAGACCTGGGATCCAATTAAGCATTCTCACTGATGAAAATCAGAACACTTTCTCACGATCTACAATGAAGAAAGATTAAAATTTGGTCACCAAAACCTTAGTTCACTTGACTTTATACAGCACAAGAGCTTGTTCCTGGAGCAGGACTAGCTCATTCCACAGATAAGACATCTGATAAGAGTAGCAGTGGCTAATAGATTACTTAGGGTTGAGAGCAAGGAAAGGGCACTGAGAGAACTGTGTTCTCGATGGTTCAGAAAACACAGCATGCCTTATATATCATAGAAAGCTTTCTGATATTTCTGTTTTTCTACCTTTACAAAACAAAGTAAAGTACAGGAAATTACCCTACTTCTAAATTAATGACCTTGTACTCTACCTCTTAAGCTGAACTAAAGGGAAGGCTGTGTCCTCCTAAACAATACTACATTTCAATAATTTGAATTTTTGAGGGAAAAAATACCATAAGTTTTTATTTTTGTCAAATACAAAGCAGCTTTAATCATCCTCTTTTACTGAATTTAGTTTTGTTTAATGTGTTCCAGTCACAAAAATCAATGGCAGATAAAAATAATCCAGTGCTATTTGTGAGGAGAAAGCTTGCAGGGATGTGACTAATAGCTTTACATTCCTGGGAAAATATTGACCCAAATTGCAGGACAATACTTGCTGATGAAAATGGTTCCTACGGTTCTCGGAGCTGTGACACAGCTGCAACTGGATTTTCACCACATTGCCAATGTGGACAAGAGTTTTCCCCTTACTGTTTTCAGGGCAAGTTCAACAAACAAAACCCATCTCCATCAGATTTTCTTAGGGACAAAGACCTGATTCCTTCAATAAAATCTTCCCAGACAGAGATGGACTACAGAGAAGCTCCTCTTCAACCCTAAATCTCCCCAGCTTTAAGCACTTCAGCAGTAGTTCTGGGCAGAGGATACGTAGTATTTATTTTCTGGCTATTTGTACAGGGGAGATTTTCATCCACAAAGACGATAAATGCCTACTTATTTCAGAAGAAATGAAACTTGTATTCTTCCTCTGCCTTTTCAGATGTGAGTCTGAGAACATTAACTTATTTATTACATAGCTGTGCCTATATAGTGGAAATTCTCCCATCAAGAGACATCCTGCAGACATGAGCATTACTGGGATTACACTGAATCTGAAAGGACACAAGTAGAGAAAAATTATTATGCTTTTCACCTGTGATCAGAATATTTTCCCTGCAACATTCATATTTCCTGAACAAAACTCCACTAGTTCCCTTTTGCTGCGTTGTCAAATCAATATATGTAGAAACCCAAAGGTATTTTATTCATTGCTAAGTGATCCAGCACAATAAAACCAAACATGATAATGATGACAATGATAGTTCAATACGTGCTAATTACTTGTTCAAACACAAGGAAGAAGAGAGGAGAACGGAGACTTCCCTGTTAAGTCTACCACTTCTCCTTTGTTTTCTTTCCTTCTATCTCCACAGTTTGTTTTTCTTTTAAGAAACAGATATCCGGTCAACTCTTGACTATTTCTTCAAAGTATTGTACTAGACCTTGCATGTTTCAAGGCTGGTTACAAACCAGGCCTGGTTCAACTGAAGGGAGAGTTTGCACCAGGCACTCACATGCTACTGTCTCAGGCTGGATGAACTATGTCTGCCTAATTCAGAATCCCCTTGAACATCAAAGGTCTAACTCACACTTCAGGGTCAGCAGGGTCACATTCCACCTAAAAGAAGCCTAATACAGCCTGAACTGTTCACAACAAGCTTCTTGTTTGACAGTTTTTGACCCATTTTCTGTTCTCAAATGATGTGCAAGCAAACTTATATTTTGCCACATTCTTTAATAATTCACTAAACACTTCATGTGGATTCATTCAAATGGCTTTCTCTGAACTATCTGCACTGAGCCTTGAACATCTGCAGTGTGTCATTCAGGCTGCAATTTTCCACCTGGTTGTAACTTCTGGTTTCTGGAACATTCCCAAATGCACAGAAAGACTCCAGGATGGCCACCCAAACAATCCTGAAAAAATCTCACACAACTACATCTAGGCATGCGCTTGTACAACCCTTTACCTTTAATAAATAGTTCTGTGAAAGGAAATTCAGTTAAGAAAGTTGGTAAAAGGCAACCGGAGAGGCCATAGCAGTATCAGTAAATATGGTCAAGTAGAAGACATTCCTCTGCTGTTTTTTTCTAAATGTGAGCAGGGACTGAAAAATAAAAGGAAAAAAGAAAGGGCCTGAGCAGGAAAAATGCCAGGGGAAAAAAATGTAGGCATAGGGAAAATAAGTACAAAAATGTCACAAAGAGGCAATCATTCCTCAGTGGAACAAAGAATGGTGAAAATATTTAAAGGACACAGTTTAAGGCACATGTATATATGATCCTTTGATCTCTCAGTGAGGAAATCCACTGTCTTGTAGTAAGCATCAAATTATCCACATCAGAACACACTGCTAAGCTTTTCAGTGTATGAGAATTGCCTAGAGTTGAGGATGAATAACATGCTGGAATTCTCAACCAGAAAAAGAGCGATCACTTAATGGTACCACTTTTCTGTCAAAAAGCCCCAATGTCTAATGCAGTTATATATGTTAGGTTAAATTTAGGTTAAAACCAACTATGAAATACAGATATCCCTTGAACGAGGTATTATAAAAAGTTTTAAAGCAGGAATAGCTTTGCATTCCCAAAAGAGGTACCACAGGTTATTGCAAAACCTCAACTCTATAGCATGTCTATAGCATCTTCCCACTGGTATGAAACAAAGATAACAAATGCAAGTCTTCTGTGAACTTAACTCAGACCTTCACTGAAAGAAAACCAACTTGGACCTTAAGAAAGAAGCAAGCAGATAATGGGGAATTTTCTCTCTTTTACAGCTAAATTTAAAGAAGCAAATGCCAAACATAAAAAGCAAAGACACGGTACAAACTTGTAAGGCTGTTTTTCTCGTAAGAAAAGAAGCTTAATTTAGAAAGTATCTTTTTCACTGATTGTAATTTTTTATGTAACAACTTGTAGCCCATAAGCACAAGTAGGGTATCCAGAATGGGGTAAAGGCTGTGAACAATAGGAAAAAACAGGTACTAAACCGATTTGTGGGGTGAATGAATGAAGCTGATGTTAGAACAGAATGAAGCAAATTTAAATGCTAGTAACTTGGTTTTACAAGAATATTTGCAACACTGTTATACTAAATCCTAACCCTAGTTTGCTTCAGCTCAATATAGTGTCTGAATACACACATTAGATAAAAGTAACTAGACAATGCTACAGAAAGAGATGATGCACCTGTAGTTTAATGAACTGAAGTGGCATGGGTATCATGCCAACCATTACCCTAGTAATTAATTTTATGAATGCCATAGGAATTAATACCTTTACAAAGACGCCTGAGTGGAAAAATAAAATATAGCTATGAACAATCATATCTAAAGGTGGTAAATTTACATCAGATATAAGAGATGTTTGCAAACAAATAAATCTTTTGAAAGAAAGTGGTAGGAACCCCTTATCACCTAGGACATTTAAAAACAGATCAAAATAAACCAAATTTAACATAGTGACTAATCTCACACTGATTGCATAATCTTGCAATAGGAATGGAGAATGTTCCAAAACTTATTTTCCATCTCTAATGTGTAATATCTTTAAGTCTCTGGACATATTTGGGCTATCCAGCCATGGATATTAGGTCTGGCTCCAGAAAACAGCATGATGCCAGCATACAACTTAGTTCCTGGAGTTTGGGAAATCTCCAGAGCACCACTGTTGCTAACCACTTTCCCCAAAGTAACAACTTTAGTCTCATCTTTACAGTCACCCTAAATCTGATCCATCCCTCTTGCAGAACTTTGAAAAGAGCACTCGCCCCAGGCAAGCAGGAAGAGCTCACCTTCAATGCACACACAGGATGATTGCTACTTGTAGGAAGAACAAAATACTCATTTGCAACACAACGGCAAACGGTGGTTCAGCGTATTTTGATATATCAAAAAAATGAACACATTTAATAATTCACTTGAAAAGAAAACCACAGATATTATGTAACGTTGTCACCGAGATCTCCCACCTCAATACTTTAACGCCTGTTATTGGCACAGTAACAAGTTTATGACCGACTGTATTTCTCCATCATAACTGAAGCCCTTCATTTTTGTTAGCTGCAGAAAGGAGCTATATAGATACATTTTCAAAGCTATCCATGACTGTGAATGATTCTTGTTTGAATGTCAAATTAGAAAATCTGATTTTCAAGGGTTAGGTGCTCAGCATATACTGAAATCAGGCTGTCTGGAAATGTTTCAGACTGTGCCTCTAATAAGGAAGTAACTGTATCATTCATCACTTTTGGAAATTAAACTTTTAAGGCGAAGACATTTTTCTTTCATGCCAGTATTCAGACACCACAGCTAAGGGTGTGGTACAGGTATGGAGTAGAACTCTACCAACTGCTTTTGACATCTTTAATTTTAGGTGAAGTGTAGGAAGAAAGATACATGTACCTGCATGAATATAGCTGCTCTTCCTGTAATAAAATCTGGTAATTATCCACGCTATTTCCTTCCATATAGAAATCCACCTTAATTCGTTCTTCTCCTCTGATATTTCAAGCAAATGAACAAATGAACTTAAGGGAGTTTAGGCTGCTGACCATATCAAAAGTTACACTGATTAACTATAACTGCCTTTTAAAAGACCTAGTTAAATCAAAGCAAATCCTTGCCTGAGCACACTTAGTTTATTTATTGAGTAACATTGATTTATTTGCATTGGTAATCTGGGTCAGGACTCTGAAATATTTGCATGCCTACTTTATGTTTAGCACACTATTTAGTCTAAATACATTTTGTTTCAGTAGAATGAAAGAATGAAACTCTTCTAAGAAGGTGTAATAAACAAGTCTGACACTCTTTTATAGCAGGTCAACTCAATAAAGACATCACCATTTCTTGATGATATGAAGCCAGCTGTGCTTAAAGAGACCTACTGGAAAACACCCAAAATCAGTTTGCTAACTCCCAATTTATGTTGAATTAGATTTTTATTGCTTTAACCAAATTGTTTTGAAAGATGATTTTATTTTAATCATGGCTACTTTTGGGTGTAAACAATGCCGTAGGCAAATATCATCACAGGCTATATCAAGGATAGCTACTAAATTGAACACACTGAGGATATATTTCTGAATGGCATGTTTCACTACAGCCATCTTCAAATTCTAATACGGAAATTAAATTTGGGAGTAGAAGAAATAGGAGACCAAATTAGCTATTACCTTTCCAGAGTACATGTTATACTTGTGTTGGTATAATCTGAAACGACAAAAAGAAATGAAACCATTACTCTTATTTTTGTCCATCTTATTTTTTCCATATTGAGTGGAAGTCTGCTTAGCCACAAAATTATTCATTTCTTCATGCTTCACCTGCGGAAACACTCAGAATTTATAATTTCTTGCAAGCTTGTATTATACAAATTTCAAAGGAGCACACCAAGAAAATGAAACACAAATCCATTAGTTGCTTCTGGGTAGTTGCAAACATTTCAAAAATCTGAAAGTAAAAAGGTCAACAAACCAAAACAATCCACCGAACAAAAACATCTATCTGTTTCTGTGTGTCTGTGTATGTTGATGTGTCCAACAAAGAACTCCCATAATACTGTGATGGTTGAAATTGGTTTGACATGGCAGAGTAATAGACTCTTGGTCAGGCATGAGAAATATGATACTGATTTTGTGGATGACTATGATTAGATTTATTGCTAATACAATGTCTAAGTATTGTCAATGAAGTATACAATATAAGCATATCTTAAAGGTCATAATATAAGCAGGTTCAGCTACAAATGTACAGGTTTACAGTCTTTGGCCTTACAGAACGTACAGTTACAAAGCAACAGATCATCTATGTGGTTACTTTAAAATTTTATCTCCACATATAGCTAGATTTTAGCACTTTTACTCACCCTTTCAAAAGTGAGTGTTTCCCTGTCCTCGGGCTGGATGTACAATGCAGGCATCCCTGACGGGGAGGGGATCCACCCAGAAGCTTACTGCAGCCTTGGGAGACAATTTTGCTTGACTCCAGCAGCATTTTATACCCTTCTGCAAGCTGATGTGTAACCTTGATCACCACAGCTTCTCCATCTTTGGAATGCATTCATTTTGTGAGCATCCAGACAGTTCCTACCGCAATTCCTACCTGGTGTTCTCGTCTTAGCACAACTCCCACCTAGCGTCATCTTAGGCCAAATCACATTGCCTGCTGGAGACAATCACAAAGGAACGGGTTGTGTGTGGGGCAGGGAGGATGAAGGGGAAGACCTGACTATCCTGCTGCACATAGTGGCAGTGCCTTTGGTTCATATACACCTTTGTGGAACATGGTTATTTAAAACCTGTCTCTAATCGGCTTAAGAGGTGACCAGGAATCAGTTGGCTTCACCATTACTTTTGCCTTCCTTAGGACCAAAAAAGGGTTGATGTCCTACTCTGTTCTTAAATTTGTTTTAACAGCATGTGTGGTCTAGTTTGTAGTTTAGATTGGTAGAGAGTTCAAAAAAGGAGAAGTCCAGCAATACTGTATTGTGCAATACTTCCATGTTTACTTTACTGGATGCACTGGGTAAATCTCTCAATGATACTTACTATTTCATATATAAATAACAACCCCCAACTTTACAAAGATGCTACTCAATTTTTAAGTAAATATTATGAATGTAAAAGGCACATTGGAAAAAAAGTAGACACTGGATAAAAAATCTGTTTCAGGCAAGCTTGTGTATCCTCATGAGTGGACAGATCTCAAGGCAGGGACTGGGGGAACAAAGTCCCTCCCACAGTAAGCGAAGAACCTGAATATACGCCAATCTATGGGACCTGACGAAACGCATCCCAAACTCCTGAGGGAATTAGCTGATTTAGTTGATGAGACACTCTCCTTGATATGGGAAAACTGATATCAGTTAGGTGAAATCCCAGATGACTGGAAAAGAGGAAACATTGCACCCATCTTTTAAAAGGGTAGAAAGACGGACCGTGGAGACTATTGAACTGTCAGCCTCCCCTCTGTGCCTGGGAAGATCATAGGACAGTTCCTCCTAGACATTCCTAAGGCCCATGGAGAACAGGCTGGTGATTCAAGACGGCCAGCACAGCTTCACCAAGGGCAGGTCCTCTCTGATCAACCCAGTGGCCTCCTATGATGGAGTGACAACATCAGTGGACAAAGGAAGTGCCACAGATGTCATCTATATGGACTTCTGTAAGACCTTTGCCATGGTCCCCACATTCTTCTCTCTAAACTGGAGAAAGAAGGATTTGATGGATTGTCTATTTGGTGGATAAGGAACTGGCTGGATGGTTGCATCCAGAGGGTAGTGGTCATGGACAGGTGTCGGCATAGCTCAATATGTGATGGGGCCTGAGATGCAGGTGTGGAAATTGGGTGGAAGTCTTGTGGTTTGTGTTGTCATGGAATGGGGGGGCAAGGGGGAACGTGGAGTGAGGTGTAGTCTGCACAGTCTTGCTCTTCGGCCTGATACCCAGAAATGTTTTGTAGAAACCAAGTACACTGCCTACAAAAAATATTCCATACAATGTGCCCACAAAGAATGAAAGGCTTGACCACAGTCCCATCCACAGTACTTCACACAGTAGCGATTATAAAATGTACCCCAATTTTACGTATTGGGATGAGAATTCAGGGCAAAATTGCAGGGACAGATTGATGGATTTGTTCTCCTTGCTCTTCCTAGAAGGGACGCCTTTTGTAAGTCCTACAACCTCAGCAGTGCTGAGTGTTGACCCAGATATTAAGCTTGTAATTGCAATTACAGTGTTACTGCTACATACAGCTACTCTGCAGTTAATGCATTATCACCAGCAATCCAAAAGAACCTTCTACGTTGCACTCAATGAGCTGAGCTTTCGTGACTCCAACAGGCTCTTTTGATTGCAACCAGACCAACCAGTTCTTGGACTATTTGTGCATCTGGTGTGGGACTTGTAGTCATGGTTTTGCAATACAAGCGACACCCTTATGTCATCACCAAAGATGACCTTTAAAGCTCCCTTCCAACCCAAACTATTCTATGATTCTGTGTATGCCGTTAACCATTACAGCACATTTACATACTGTAGTGTTCATGAGACTTAACAGTGGCAAAGCCGATCTCAAAAATGTATAGCCAACAGAACAAAATCTAACTGATCCCAAGCATGAAGTAAAGTAGCCTCGGCAGCTATGAGCTTCAAATTAATGGAGTAATTGTTGGTCAATACAACTACTTAATATCCTGCCTGTTCACTACTTTGCTTTCTGACTAAATCAAGAAGAGAAGGCATGGTCATACTGGGAAGTCATGCACATTCTGGTAAAGAAAAAATTACTATTTTGGGGAGAATTCCACCTAGTTTAGTTGGCTAACTTAAGACATGAATGTCCCAAACAGTCCTGCACAGACAATAAAAAGATAAACTACTCCAGATGTGGAGAAAGAACCTAATTTAGATGCCTTCACTCTCTCTTCCCTATTGAAACAGACACCACTTGAACGCATTATATTCATTCCCCTGCCCCCAGTTTGTGCTGGGAATCTGGTAAGTCACAAGGTTTTTCTTTAGTAACTTTAGAACGCAGACATTATTATTTATGGGTCTCTGAAGGTACACCAAATCCAAGAACCCTGCTGTATGCACATGCCCATATTCAGTAATTTGCACAGGCTACTGTGAGTGGCACCTGACTGGGCCATTTCTACAGGATGAATGTTGGTGTATGAAGCAGGACTTTTGCTGCCCACCATGACCCCCATACCAATATAATATATGCCCAACCATAATACCAAAGTTCTGAGAGTTTCTGCTTTCCACTGGCAGGTGAAATCTACTATTACCAGAGAATTAAGTCCCTTCTTCAAGAAGAAAAATTGTTCTCTGTGTATCCCTATCAGGCATATATTTAAGATACTACCAGATGCACATACTGAAATTGTATCAGCAAATTAATTCCCAGTACACCTGCCAGAAAATTTTAATAGCAGTTGTAAATCTCTTAAAATGCAGGAAAAAAAAATCAATATAAGCCAATAAAAAATGTGCTTAAAAATAATTTGCAAGGAATTAACCACATATACTGGCCATGTTTTTTCAGTTACAAATGTATGTGACCTACTAAATTTTCAGGTCAGCTGGTACTGTGTCTGCTTGATTTTCTTATTTTCTAAAGGCTCTCAATGTAAAATAGGTCAAAGAAAGAGCTAAACAAAACATGATTTGGAAAGGAGATTCATTAGGAAAAGGTGTGAAATTAAAAAGGGGGGAAAGACATCAGGATTAGACAAAAAGGCACTCAGGAGTCTTTCCAGTAAATCCAGTTTACATACACACTGGCTTTTCTGGTTGCCAAAATGACCCCTAGGTGCTGGATGACAATTACTCTATAGTAATTTGGAGTGCTGGTGTGAAGAACTAAATTAATTGCTGAAACAGGAAAGGGTGGCATAGAAAAACCTAGCAAGTGTGGGAATTCAGAAAGCTACCAAATCTTATTCTACTGTCAAGTCATGGAATGTATTGTCCGATTTGATGCTTTGTGAAACAGAGCAAGAGCTGCCTTCCACATTACTTCCACAACTACTCTGAAAATTGAAAAGCTGAATTTGACATCACTCCAGTTGTGAGAAAACCTAGACCAAAGCGGGGCCAGAGAATTATTTCCCAAGGTTTAGTTCCACACAAGAAAAGATTTCTTTCCTCCAACAGAACACTGTGAGCTCCAAAGTCCTCACCCCAAATCATAGTTACAAATACACACAGATTTCAAATGCTGATTAAATAAAGACAGCACAGAAATATGTTTTAAACAATTTTAAGAAGTTTAATTTATTGACAATATGTAATCCTGAATGTAGATGATCATATTCTAGATGGCTAAAAGGTGTGGTAATTGAAGAACCCCACCTATTTTCTGTTACAATTTTTGCCAGTTGTATGATACCAAAGATAATTCCAAACTTTAAAGTCAACACTTCCATTATTATTATCACTGTATAAAATATCCATTTATTTAACTAAAAACTGTACGTGAAAATTTCTGCCTACGAAAAACGCAATGTTTCATGCCATGCCCTGCCGTTCAATGAACAGTCCAGCCAGGGAAGTCAGCACCAGCGGGACTGCGCACATAGGCAGCACCACAGCAGCCTCTTCCCAGCCATGCAAGGATGCAAGGCCAGCAGTGAAGGCACCTCTACTCCCCCTCCTGGGAGGCCCGAAGTTCAGCTGCTGCCTTTCCTCACAGAGTAAACAGCCTGCTCTCTACTCCAGAAATGAAGCGCAGCCGAGCTGCATGGATTTTGCAAACGAAGGCAGGAACTGGGGTGGGGCAGAGCTCATCACCCAGCTGTCCCTAGAAGGCAGCCCCATTGGGACAGATAGCCACTCCTCTCTCCCGTGCTGGGGAAGCTCAGGAGGACCCAAGGCACGATCCTGCTCCATTGCAGCCCCCTCTCTCAGACTCTCCTATGTCTGGAACATCCCAGCATACAGGCCCTCTTCCTTCCAGTGGCACCGTGGACCATTTTCCCTAGGAGGCAGTCAGTGAAGCAGTACTTTGAACAGCACCTGCAATGTCATCTCCAACTGAGACACCGCAAACTAGCTGATTTCCATCAGCAACAGTGGTATGATCAGAGAATAGGGCAACAAACACATGAACAATCCCAGTGTAGATAGCAATGTGCATTTACTGCAACCTGTCTGAATGGCATCTGGCATTTTTAATACTACTATTCAAAAATAATTAAAAGAAACAGCTGTAAACTAGGTGGATGGAGGTAGGGTTTCTAAACGCAGCTTTTGCAGATTTAAAAACACAGCTTTTACACAAGAATAGGAAAAACTATACTGAAGGAGAAAGACAAGCATCTTGTAAAACTGATGACAACGGAGCAAGCCCTTACGAATGCTTCTCAACCCATCAATCATACTGACTCTCAGCCACACCACACAACCATTCCACAGTCAACGCACTTTCAGACAGACATGATTCCACACCACATGGAATTCCAAGATCCCCGAGTTTCTGGAAAATAGATTTTGTCCCAATTTCTGTGACAGATGGAGTTGATAGTCTCAGGATGAAAAAAGCGCCAGTTTTGACAGGCAGCAGACATCGATGCCCCTTGTGGTTGGAGACGATGTTGCTCTGGAATTAAGGCAGCACTAAACGAACGGCAATGGGTAAATGCACCACTACTTACTTTGTTATGCCCCTCTCCTTGCGCCTTAGTATTTTTGTTTCGACTTCCTTATAAGTAAGCAAAGCGAACGGAAAGGGTAACAAGAAGGGAGGACTTCAGCAAGGCACTGTGCTTTCAATTAAAACTCTTAACAGATTTTTAAAAACTTTTTACTAATTAGCAGATCAAGTATCAAAGGACTATATTGGGATGTGCTGTATTTTTGCCAACAGGCAGCCTCGTAAGTCAGTGTCTTAAAACCGTGCACAGAAACCTCAGGCGAGAAGCTGAGCTGAATTAACTTTAAAATCGGTGGGGTATGCGGCAAGTGGAAAGTTGTAATACTGACGGTACAGCAAAGGAATACTTACACGGTCGCACTACACCACTAGCAGTTAGCTTTGCTCTCTCGGAGGGTACTATCACACTGAAACCAGGACCTCTGTTTCTATTTCAGTAAGAACAAAGTCGGTCCCATTTTGCGCCTGATCCTCCCTACCTTTCTGGTAGCGGCTCTGCCCTCACTTGAATCACTTGGGAAAGTATGGCTACACGCATCACCCGGGCTACAGAACTTCGTTTTGCCCCTCTTGTTGTAGGAGTAGCACCAGTGTCAGAGTCACATGCCTGCAACACGGACGCGGAGAGCCATGCCGCCTGGCCCCGGCGCGGTGCTG
>VZRS01006136.1:59188-121529 GCA_013398055.1 Ifrita kowaldi
GGAGAAGGCTGAGGTACTCAATGACTTTTTTGTCTCAGTCTTCACCAGCAAGTGCTCAGCCACACTGCCCGAGTCACAGAAGGTGAGAGCAGGGATTGGGAAAATGAAGAACTGCCATCTGGACAAAATCAGGCTCAAGAACATCTAAGGAACCTGAAAGTCCACAAGTACATGGGACCTGATGAGGTGCATCTGGGGATCCTGAGGGGACAGGCTGAGAAAGTGGCTAAGCTACTGCCCATTATCTTTGAGAAAACATGTCACCAGTAGGAACTGGTGAAGTTCCCACTGACTGGAAAAGGGGAAATATAAGCCCCATTTTTAAAAAGGGAAATAAGGAAGAGCCAGAGAACTAAAGGCCAGTCAGTCTAGCCAGTCAGTGCCTGGCAAGATCATGGAGTTTCCTCCTGTTCTAAGAGAAACCAAACTGAGAAATGTGGAAAATAATCAGGAGATTGGTGGCAACCAACATGGCTGCACTAAGGGCAAGTTGTGCCTGACTAACTTGGTGGCCTTCTGCGATGGGGTTACATCATAGACCCAGTGGTGGACAAGGGAAGGGCAACAGGCATCGTGTACATCGACTTGTGGAAAGCACTGGACACTGTCCCATACAACATCTTTGTTTCTAACTGGAGAGATATTGGTTTGATAGATAGACTACTCAGTGGACAAGGAACTGGCTGGATGGTCGCAGTCGAAGAATTGTGGTCAATGGCTCAATGCTGAAGTGGAGAGCAGTGATGAGTGGTGTCCTCGGGGGTCAGTATGGGGACTGACACTGTTCAATATCCTTGGAAGTGACACAGTGTGCCGGTTTGGCCAAAATCTAGCAATATATCCTCTGAGAGAAAACCAGGTTACAACTACCCTTCCCCCCACCAGGTTCAGGAAAAAAAAGAAATTTTCCTCAAAGGAAAGTGAAAGAGCTAAAAACTATTTATTTAACAAACACACCAGAAAAGAATAATAATGCTAAATAATGAAATCTCTCACTGTAGAGAGAAACCTGAGAAGATTTCAGAGTCTTTCTGCAGGTGTGGTCTCTCTCCTCCTTGGAGCTGGGTTGGTGAGGGCCCACCCCCTTGGGCCTTGGGGAAGGTTCTCCCGATGTGTTCTGATGTTGTTGAGACAGTCCAGAAGAGAAGAAGGGAAAAAACCAAAGTCCCAGGAAACAAAGTTCAGCTTTCCGTCTCACGCCAGAGAGAGAAAAAAAAACCCATAAAAAACTGGCTGAAGAAGCAAGCAGGATGCTCCCCCCGTGCTACCGCAGCCAGAGCACACAGAGGAGTGTAATCTCCGTGTCCTTGAGACACTGCTTTGAAAAGTTTGCTTGGTCCTTTTTTTTTCTTCCCTCTCAAGCTCAGTTTAAAGACACAGAAAAGGCACAAAATTAACTGTTTGGCATAAAGCCGTGATAGGGGATATACATGATGGAGTCACCCCAAGACACACAGACAGTGGGGTCCAGTGCACCCTCATCAAGTTTGCTGATGACACCAACCGGAGTGGTGCAGTCAACGTGCTCAAGGGAAAGGATGTCATCCAGAGGAACCCTGAGAGGCTTGAGAGGCTGGCCCATGTAAACCTCATGAGGTTCAATAGGGCCAAGTGCAAGGTCCTACAGCAGGGTTGGAGCAATCCCAAGTGCAGATATAGGCTGTTAGAGGAATGGATTAAGAGTAGCCCTGGGGAGAAAGACTTGGGGGTGTTGGTGGATGAAAAGCTCAATATGACCTAGCTGTGTGCAGTTACAGCCCTGAAAGCCAACCATGTCCTGGGTTGCATCAGAAGAGGTGTGAGCAAGCAGGTCAAGGGAGGTAATTCTGCCACTGTACTCTGCTCTTCTGAGACCCTACCTGGAGTACTTCTACCTGGAGTACTGCATCCAAGTTTGGGATCCCCAGCACAAGAAAGACATTGACCTGTTGGAACGAGCCCAGAGGAGGCCACTGGATCTAGAGGGCTGAAGCACCTCTTCTGTGAAGACAGGCTGGGAGAGTTGGGGTTGTTCAGCCTGGAGAAGAGAAGGCTTTGAGAAGACCTTTTAGCAGCCTTTCAGTACATAAAGGGGAATTACAAGAGAGCTGGAGATGGATTTTTCACAAGGGCATGATGTCATGATAGGACAAGGGGGAATGGCTTTAAGCTGAGGGATGGTAGGTTTATACTAGCTATTAGGAAGAAATTCTTTACTGTAAGGGTAGTGAGGTACTGGAACAGATTGTCCAGAGAGATTGTGGACTCCCGAGACTTGGAGGCATTCAAGACCTTGATGAGGCTTTGAGTATTATGGTCTAGTGGAAAGTTCCCTGCCCATAACAGGGGTATTGGAACTAGATGATCTTTAAAGGTTCCTTCCAACCAAAACCATTTTATGATTCTATAGGTATTCCCAATACACTCAGTAGTAATGTTCTTCATGCTATCTCTTTTCAGGAGTTGCAGTGTCCTTCTAAATCCATTCAAACATTTTTGATGTCATGTAAAAACATGTTACAGCAGGAAGTAAAGCAGTCGTCCACAGAAACTCTTATGGCTAACTTATTTTTCATATTAGTGTATTCAGGTGTATACCATATGTTTGCAAATTAGTCTAAAGGACCTGGCAAAGTCAAGTATAGACAGATGTCTTGGTCTGTACGTATCAGGAATTGAGGCCATGGAAGAAAATTCAATACACGGGTGTGGATTTTATAGAAAGAACTGAAAGAACATATGTGCCAAATGGGTTGTCCAAAACGTCTCACCTTTCTCTAATGTAAAGTCTTGTTTGCATTGTTCCAAATCATTGACTCCTGTTTGATGTAGTCTGAGTTTGCAGTAGTGTAACCATTGTCAGAATACAGCATTTAGCTTTCTTTCTGTACTTAGAGACAAAGATTACTCAGTTAGTTGAATTAGGCTTATGTGAATCAACAGGCAGCTAACACTTTGATTTGGCCTGGTGTAGCTGAAAGTTGGCTAAAACCTACTGAAGTGAGCAAAGTTGAATGCCTGGATGTGTTGAAGAGCATGTTACTATGCAAAAGGTATTGCTAGAATGGAGAGGACATATTTGTAAAAGGAGCATGTAAGAATGATATGGAAATCTGAGAAACTGTGAAATCTTTTCCCTTTTGTGCTGCTCAAACCTTGAGTGGTTCTGTTTTTGCCAATATTAGGCTAAATCTTAGAACATACTGACTGCATGTAGAGCCTGAATATAGTCCCTCCTCTTATATTCAGAAATAATTCTGACTCTTTCCAGATCTCATTGGGATCACTTTGGTCAGAATACGGTCTGTCTTTCTCACATCTGTGTGCAGTAAGCAAGAAAAAGAGCTGTAGCAACCAAGCACTTCCTCTGTATTAAGAAACATCCTGTCCTGCAAGCTAGCTGAAGCCTGCCTTTATGATATTCATGGGGAAAAGAAATTATTTTCTCAATTAATTTTATAGGGAAAATTTGTTAAACTTAATGGTACTAGTGAGAGCATTGTGTGGTGGTGCTCTCTCCATCCAGATTTTAACCCAGCTTTCTCTTAGTACTCTGCTGTGCAAATCAAGGAAGATAGTTACACATTGGTAGCTCTGACACAAGAGATGCTCCTGGTTTGCAGTAGGCATATCTGAGGCAGGAACTGCTCCTAATCCTGCCCTGATTCTACTCAGGTCCTACCCTCATCCTGGGGTATAGAAATGCTTTAAACTACACCTGCCATTCAGTTGTCTTCCAGAATGCTACATCAGTAGTGCACTGCTGTTTGGAAAATGTTCAAGCCCGTATCTCCTTTACCCCTGCTGTCCTTCCAGGTGAGAAGATTAAGACAGGGTGCAAAAAGCTGGTTAAATTACCTCTGCTCTGTCTGGAGAGTCTTCTACACTGGGACAGTTCTAAATATCATATTTGCTGCCAGAATGGGCAGAGATGCCATCAAAGACTTTTGCCAGCAGGACTTCTGTCAAAAAAAAGGGAATACCTTTAGTAAATGAGGTACAGCCTTTTGAAATGGTACAAATATGTCCTTGACTCATTGTAGTCTGCAGTAATCATGTAACTTCCATTTGTTTGAACTGGTTTTCTGATTCTTTAGTGGGCAAACTTTATGGCAAAATAATTCTGCAGACAGTTAGAACTGCTTAATGCTTTAATACTGCCTGTTTTGGGAGGAGTAGTGTGGAGAAGAGATAAAAATGTGCGATGAAAATAAGCTAAGTGAAAGCATTATTCTGGAAATATTTCCCTAATTGTTTATAACTTTTACGAGTTTCAGCATTTAAGTTGTCAGGAGTGCATAAGTACTGACAAAATTGCTATGAATGTATCAAGAGTCAAGGTCAGAGGAAAAAAGATTGAAATGAAAAGTATTTTCTGCAAGGTTGTAGTATAAATTGTTTACTGTGGAAGATAACATATAAGTAGCCCTAGGCCAACAAGACAATCTAATGTCTTCTATCGTAAAGAAAACCCCCATTATTTGAGATTCGTTAAACGGAAAACATAAATCCTAAGAACAGTATATCACTTCAAAACCAATTTAATCTTTAGAACAATGGCATTTTTATTAAAAATTGCATTTCTCTTTTCTGAGTTTCCTTAAATAACTCTGAGGATATACATATCTTCAAAGAAAACCATTTAATATCCCACAGGGCTGAGACTTTAAACATGAAGACCTTTAAGAAATTCTGGTCTAGATGAGTGATATTTTAGTTTTATTAGATTTTTTTTTTTAAATTTTAAGTAACTACCTATATTTAACAATAGCTAAATACTCACTGTGAAGAAAAAGCGAAGAATTGTATATATATACCAGCCAGGCTTGCTTTTCTCCTGAGATTTCTATTCTTCTATTTGTTTCAGATTTGCTTAAGAAAAACAATGTGAAAGACACGGTTTCAGAAACACACTGCCACTTTAAGAGGATACAACATGCCTATTAATAATTGTATTACTCCTCTATTATTGTTAAGAATAATGAAGGAATGGGAGCGTTGGCCCCCAAGCTGAATTTATCCTGAAATGTTTTCAATTAACTCTTGGCACCGGCAGGAAAGCATCAAACCTTTCCCATGCTGAAATATGGAAAATCTGCAGGGAACATCCCAGCAGGAGTGGAATTTCATTAAAACAAGCACATCATAATTCAACGACTTCTGCACCCTCTTTAAGCCTTTCTATTGATAAGGAGTCTGAGGTGATTTTTATGGATTTGCAAAGAGAAATGATTTCATAAGATCTTTTCAAAGAGTTTGTTTTGGCTGAGGCATTTGAGTTATTATCTGCTCCCTGATGAAAAAAGAGTAAGACATTTGGCATAACTGTGACTACTAAATAAGAGGCAGAACTGAAGAGACTTTAAGCAAAATTTTATCCCTCAGACAACCACTTTCTGTAATCTCTGTAGGAACTGACTCCACAACTATTTTCCCAGATCTTTTAAAGAAAGTGTTGCCATTAAAACCTGCACTTTTGAACAACTATATGTGGAGACTAAAGCAAGCTTGGGGTTAATTACACATTCAAATACAGATGCAGGCATTTTAATGTTAAATATACCCATGCATTTAGTAGTGAAATATTAGATAGAGGTGTGCATTGATTTAATAATATGCATATTGCTTTGCCCATACATGGGTTGTCTTAAAATGTTTGGCTATCCTATATGTAAATAAAATTAACATATGTGTGGGATAGAGTGTATTTTTAAACACTGCTGAAGGCTTAATACTTTTTTGCTAAGTGTTGTATGATTTTATCTTGATGTAACTCTCCACCCCCTGCAAAATAATTTTTCCTGTCACAATATATCCAGGGTATAGAGACATGAATTGTTGCTCATTACAGAACATTAGCATTTATTTTTATTAACAGATATGATAATCAAATATTTTTGCTAATCCCTAGTAAAGGCTCAGGCTGGCTGCGTTTTAAGTATAAGATTGAATATCTGTGTCAGTCTTGGTTCCTGTTTTGAACTGGTATTGAAAATTTACAGAAATGTCTTGTCTTTTTTTTTCTAGCCAATGCTCAAAAAAATTACTTACTTATTTGCTGCCATTCCCTCTGTGGCACCACTACTCCTCAGGCAGGAAGAGTATCATGGAGAGTTAGGAAAGCAAGCTGCTGAGGCTGGCACCACACAGAGACAGGTTATGGGGAAGGTGCTAGGAAGCAGATGGTACTTTGGGTGTGCTTTCCATTGGTGGAGGCATCTTTTTTTCCCATTCTTGTCCCATCCTCCTAAAAGGCCCCCAGGCTAAGCATCTCCAATGCTGACTTGAGTACACAGCCTCTCCTTCTGAGACTAGAGATGCCTCAGTTTGACACATTAACAAGTAGTTGCTAGATTCACATCGTTATCGTTTAGCAAGCTTGGATGACAAGAGCTCTTTCCAGACAGGCCAGGACAGGAAAACTCATATGAAATCAGTCCATGTGATTTGAATCCATACTGTCACAATTTCACTGCATATCTATTTTTCAACATGAGCAGGAGGACTTAACAGACACACATATACCCACATTTTCACAGCAATCTGTTTTTGTGTTCAGCAACAAAGTTTTATTCTGAGATTTTGGTAGAAAGATACTCATTTGCAGCTTACAGTTGTTCTTTCACATATGTGACAGAAGAAGAAACAATGTAGGAGTTAGAGTACTAAGGATTCTATTTTTCTGGAAGTACCGCAGGATTTTTCTGCCCTCAGTTAGCCATGTTACACCTACACCTTTTACATTCTTGACAGCTGGTAGCAAGGAGTTCCACTACTTAACTGCACAGTTTTGAGATGTTTTCCTCTTCTTTGGTGGGACTTTGCCACCTCACCTTTCCCTTGCTCCACAGTGATTTTGTAGCACTTTTCCACATCCCCTTACAAGCTTTCTTTTTCCATGGAGCCCCATTCCATCACTTTGATCATTCTTCCTGCTCTCTTCTGTACTACATAGAGTTTTATTATAATATGGTGAGGATAGGAGGAGCAGAGCCGTAGGAAAACACTCTTTCTCCTTCTTTAGATGGTTTTTAAGTTCAAGAATATGGAGATGGATTTGAACCCAATGATTCAGAGAATTAATCATGACAGATGTTTCTAGCTTGGGGTATCTGAAAATTAATGACCAAAAATGGCTACTAGTGCCCTAAATGCAGTGACTTGGGTGTTTCAGTTGAGTTTGCAGCGGATGAGTCTAGCTGAGGACAGGAATATAATGAGTGCAAGAGGATTGTATTTTACATTTCTGTCAAATTTTGTTGCATGATGGAGGAGGCTCTTTAGTCTTTCCTTTTGATTTTGTTAGAAGATTGATAACATGCTGTGACCTATACAGACATGGAAATTTAAATTCAGTGATTTTTGTGGTGGTTTTGATGCCCAGTAATGGGGAAGATTTACCAGAGAAAGATTGCACTGCACAATTTCCAGTTTATACTAATTTCCATTATTTTTAATCATTATAGACCAGGAATTCTGCTGCCTTGGTAGTCTTACCATAGTCCATTCAATGACCATGACATAGATTAGAAAAGAAAGAAATGTTGTGCCCTACTGGTTGTGAAGGACAAATTCTACTTTGATCTCTTACCTTTCCTTTTCTAAGGAGTGTTTTTATGTTCTCATAATTAGAAAGCTGACAATGCACTTAACCATAAGATATCCAGATTTGCTTGCTATCCTTTCATTCCCACTTAAATACAAAAACATGTATTTTGTATTTTTTTTTTTTTTTTGCTCTGGGTGTTACAGCATTCTGGCATTCTGCCAAAAGGTTGTTGTGTTTTCTCTTTCTTTTCCTTGTGATTGCCCACAACAAGGAGAGTTTAAAGCAATCCTTTGTTGTGCAGGACATTCCGAGAACTCATCCAATCATAATGAAGTTATTGTCATTTTTAGCCTTATTAAGGTACTGCCTTATGACATAAGATCAACAATATTCAAAAGGCATTTCCTATCAAACCAGAAATGCCTTTAATACCAAATTCCTCAGGTCTAGAACACCTGATCTAGCCTATTGATATCATATTTATGATGAATAAAGCTTTATGAAATTAGGATGTTTGGTTTTACAGGTAATTGTGAAAAAGCTTTTCAAAATGGGGATGGGGACAGCACAGTTAACACTGTCAGCACAGAGAGTAGTGTTTAACAATATTAAGATAGTAATTAACTTGAGTTTAATTCTCAAGAAGTCAGATGTTCACAGTTTTGATTGACACCAATTGCCTGTTAGAAACTCAACCCCAGATCTCAGTGGCTTATGAATTAAAATTTTACCTGAGATCATTCACTACCCTGCCTCATCTTCCCCAGGAACCGTTAGAAAAACAAAAGGAAAATCCTCTTTTTTTCAGTTGTTTTAAAGAGGTTTTGATGTGTGATGATAAGAATGCCCAAAAACATTTTTCCATTTTTAGTTTCCTTAATTACAAACTGTTCCTTAAAAAGGTCATGTACGAACAATATTTGTTTAGTGTATCAGTAAATAAAGGGCAAGAACACGAGCCAAAATAGGGAAATATTTTTTGATACAGTAGCTAAATCAATTAGATTTTTATATGACTACAGATTAATGCTATTTATACTCAACAAAATTGGATGAAGCCATTTCAGAGAACATTTAGCCTTTATTTCTGAGATATTAAAAAGAGTAGATGAAACTTTAGAAACCAAACCAAGACAAACTCATTGCAAAAATGGTGGAAAGAAGAGGGCAGGGCAGGGGAAAGAGTAAAAAGGAAAAGGAATGGAAGAGAACGGGACTACTGAGGTGAAGTAGTAAAAATTTTCAACAACATAAAAGGAAGGGAGGGTTGTTTCAAGGAAGAATGGACTTATTTATTTCCTATATTTAGAATTAAATGGATACCTACTCAGGAGTAAATTTTCCCTCACTGACAATTTCTAAGAACATCTGACAAGATGTAGCTGGTCTGGACTAGTGTTGTGGCTTAACCCTGTAAGCACTGAGCTGCCAACAGCCCCTTGCTTACTCACCACCAGGTGATGAGGAGGAGAATCAGAGGCAAAACTGAGAAAACTCATGGTTTGAGATAAGGACAAGTTTACAGTTCAGGTAAAGCAAAAGGAGCAATTGATTTCCTAATTGCTATCAGCAAGCAGGCATTCAGCCACCTCCAGAACAGCTGCCCTTCATCTTGCATCATATATATTTGGAAAGACAAACACCATAGCCATGAGTATCACTCCCTTTCTCCTCCTTTCATTCAGTTTTTATTGCTGAACTTGATGTCATATGCCATGGGATATCCCCCTGGTCAGTTGGGGTCAGCTGTTCCAGCTGTGTCCCCTTCCAGTCTCTTGTCCACCCAGACTACTTCAATGAAGGGACAGTTTGAAAAACAGAGAAACTCTTGACACTGTCAGAACTATCCTGAACAGTGTATTGTCAAAACTGTTTTGGTCACCATTCCAAAACACAGCACCATATGAGATACCATGAGGAAAATTAACTCCATCCCAGTCAAACCCAGGACAAGAAGTCTTGAAGGACAGGACTAGACTATTCAGAGGCACTCTGGAAAACTCAAGACTTCCCCAAAATAAGTGTTAACATAAGGAGAAACAGCTGAAGGACAGAACTGTAAAACTCAAATACATTATTAATGCCACAGCATATTTCTCCATCCTTTTCCATATTACCTTGCACAGGTTCTGTTACACTGAATTCTGTTTATAGATGCACATAATGCACTACTATTTTTTGTATGCTGCTCTTCCTTTTTCTTTTGAAGTCAGGTTTATTAGTTGATATATTTAAAACACAAATCTTTTTCTCAGTTGTCTCAAGAATTATGTCTAAATTGTTTGAGATTTTCCCAGCAATATAGGCTGAGTGTAAGTAAGAATGACATCCCATGTCTGTAGTTTTCTCTTTGTCTTTCAGAGATCTTCACAGAAGACATGCTTTTTCCATTCTCTTCTTGTATCTATTTATACATATATAGACACTCATATACTTATTTTATGTTATATGATCATCTTAGCAATAAATAATCAAAGTGGATCTGCAGTTGGAATGAAAGGTGCTGGATTTTCTAATAAACTTGTAGATGTGGTCCATGGTTCTTCAGGCTGGCACCAGTTTTTAAGAAAGGTCTGTTGCTTGGAAAGGTGAGTTTCAGCCTTTCAGTAGATGACCCTAAAATGTCATCAGGCAAGAGCTGTTGATGATGTATTTCATTCTCATACGCAGTGAGCTTTGCTGGTAAGTTTTTACAGTCTTTCATTATAAACCTACAGAAATTTCTTTCATGCCTCAGAGATATCTTCTAATCAATTCTTTATATTGCATGAGGTTTTTGTCAAATTTAAACAGAAAGTATCTATGAGAAGGAAGAATCTGAGGATGCCTTACCTTTCTATGTAACAAAAATTGAACATAATTTCTTTTGTATAAATGTTATGATCTTGTATAATGTGAAAACTTAGTCAATTTTAGGCAGTATGTAATAGGACACCTGGAAAATATATCCCACATAGACAGTGTATGGTGATTACAAAAGAGGCAGCATTGATTGCCTTGTTTGTCTTTACCGTAACCTTTCAAGGCTGAGTTATTTTGGCCCTTTGTACATTTAGCATGTTTTCATTCTGAGTACCTACCTTTTAAGGGGTTGTATGCAAGTTTCTTTGTGCATACTTTCTTATAAGTGTGCAACTTAGTTTATTAACCCTGTCTCTGAGCTTGTGTTTCTAACTGCATGTGAAACTTCACCTGGAGCCAAGATTAGTATTTGCTTTTATGGAGAAATTTATTTGTATTTGATTTCAAAAATGAAGGAACTACTGACAAGCTTCACTGCAAAGAGTGTGAATGTCTTGTAGCACACGTCTCTTGGAAAGACTTTGTGAAATAGGTATGCTAGTACTGTCCCCACTTTGCAGGTGAGGATTGGAAGCTCAGAAAGAGGGAAGGTGACTTGCTCAAAATCATGTGGAACCTGCCCTTCCCTTGGATAGGTCAATGAACTGCTCACATGTCTTTGCAGTCCTTGAACACTTGGGAAGTGAAAAGGACAACAAAGTAATAGCAGTAATTACCATATAATACAAAATTTTTGTAGCTTTTGTTATTTAGGTCCACCTCTGTAAGACAAAATCTTCTATTATTGTCACTGAGGGGTTGTGTTAAAACCATAGAGCACAAGAGCCAATTGTCATTAGTTGACAAAAGTTATTTTACTATAAGGTTATTCTGACTGGAGTAGGCATTATTTTAGAAGTGGGATATTTTTTTATTTCCTCGCACATAACTTTCTTCTTTACACAGGCATTAGTGCAGTTACCACACATTCATACACACTGCAGCCATTCCCTCAGATCTAGACTTCAGGAAGCTCAAATCCAAATAGTTTTCAAATCCAAGCTGCCACTTTGATTTCATCACATCAAACCCTTGTTGAGATCAAACCTTTGAAATGAGAAAAGATTTTTAATCCAGTTACCCCAGATGGGGTACAACTCTCCAGGTCCTGAGAGCTGCAGGATTAGGAATTCTCAAACTCCCCTCACCCACCCATGAACACACATGCAGGGAGCAAACAAGCTGCCCAACTTAACATGCTTTGCTCACAAACAGTACTGCAAACAAACCAATATCTAAGAGTGGAGAAACACCTTTCTCCCCCCGTCCTTCTGATATAATGAAATATCCACATCCCCAGCATAGTCAGCTTTGTCTTTATTTTGCAAATCTAATCTTTCCTATCAATCAAGTGATTTTGAAAACTGGTTAAAATTCATAGGAACTTTAAATGATGCAATTCACTGTCCACCTGTAACATCATTTGCAAATGGATGGAGTGAGATTTCTATTTCAAAATATCTTTGCTTCACTTTCATAATACAATCTTTAGTCTTGGATTTAGTCTTCAGACAACTCTCTCTTTAAGATAAATGTGGAAGGACCGTGGATAATTTGCTGTGCATGAAGGCTGAAAATAACAATTCCATTACCTTGATAATAATTTTCAGAACCGGAAATTGTTATGCTCTCTGATTCAAATTACAAGGGAGGATAATTTGTGGCAATAAAAATCACATTTTTCAGCTGACTAATGCATTCTTAAAATTATAAGAATTCACATGCATTGATGATGTTTACTAATACTCGATATTATAGTAATTTTGGTTACATCATGCTCAAACTATATCCAAAAAGTATGTGTGTTCTGCTATGAAATAAGTTGGTATCTTGCTCTGTGACCCATGAAATGGGATCGAGAAATTAGTCATGAGCAGAAAGGCAGAATATGATGGGTAAAAGCATCAGTGAGAAAACACAAAGCCATGTTTAGTTTGTGGCAATTACAGCTGGCATTTCTCCAGGACATCAAATGTGTCTGTTTCTGTGTCTGTTTATCTGTGTGTAAGCATGTATACAATTATACACACAGCCACACAGGATTTATGCATTATCATTTTTATATTTATTTTTTGTTATTTTTGTACTGGTTGTTTTGGTCTCTCTAGGATGAGCAGCCAAAGGAAGTGACTGTTCACATTCTCACAAATGTCAGATTACTTAATGTAGTTTCCATTTCATAGATAGCAAGATAGAGATAGAGAAATAAAGAAAATTAGGCAATAAAGTAAGTAGAAAAAAATTGTGATTGTTACTTTTCTAAGGGAACAATAAAGAAGCAAACAAATGTCTTTTGAAAATGACAAGGAAATAAGGCAATATCCATAAACCTCAGGTTTATGCGACTTGCCCCCCTGCCTCCCCCCGAATGAAAGTAAAGCAGTTAAACTTTAGTCACAATGAGCAGCAGCCCAGAAATAGACAGACAGCCACCTCTGTGTGGGGAAGATTTATAGGGACCCCTCCCGGGCTCTTTGCAAGTCCAATTCATGGGCTCCCCTGACCAAGGCTCAGAGCTGTCGCTCCAAAAAGGGAAGAAGGGAAGGCTTGTCTTTTTTTTTTTTTTTTTAAATCACCATTTGTTATTAGAACACAAGCTTCCAAATGATGAAGGAGAGAAAGGGTTGAGGGAAAGATATTTTTCCCCTCTCCCTTGTGTGGTCCACCATATTCAAAGCAGGGGCCTGTCTAGTTTTACTGAGAAGGAGGAATGAGCTGATTTAACATGGATTGCAGCACTGCTGAGAGAGGGGGAGAGCAACTTCCAATCAAAGTGTGAGCTGTTTTGGTGTCCATGTGTGTGGATGTACAAGCAAGAGAAGTGGCCAGTCTGTAGGCACCTTCTTTCTAAGAGCTCAAGGGCAGATAATTGATGTGACAGACAATTCTCCTTAACCCCCTGCCAACAAAACCGCTCTTGGGCACCTCACAGCTCTCCTCACTCAATAAAGGCCTGAACCTATCACAAAAAACATGGGAAAGATTTACTTGTTGTGAATAGCAGCAACGCAAATAGGCATAGTGACCAGCTCTCCCCCACACACTGATGTGTGCAAAGAAACTGAGGTATGCAAGTAAACAAGTGGAATGGTAAATCTGTGGGATGAGTTGGTCCCTGACGTCATTGTCTCTGTTACTATCCAAGCAGAATTATTGTAGTGCTGTGAAAGTGGCTTTTATTTAATGTTTATACATCACCTAGAAGATAAACTGCAAGACCCTTATTCTGCCCCCAACCCCAGCTAATGGTATCCTACAGATTGATTTATCGAATGCTGCACATGGCAGCTAAAGCTTCTTAAACAATGTTTCCTGGTCCAGGGTCCTTTGGCTGAAAGTCCACTTTTCTCGTGAACTCGTGTGACACTTGTGAAAAACATTGTGAGCAACCACTCAGTAATAATGGCAAAAATTTCATTTTTTCCCAGGTCTGGACACTTGTTGGTAGTCTGGTGACATTTGGCTCAGACTGTGTTGGCAAACGTCCTTGTAGCATATTGAGTGATGCACTGGCTGTGAACAGCAGGTTGTACCTAGGAAAAACTGGGGAAAGCAAGGAAAAAATGCAAAGTCCTATTAGGAAATTAATTCCAATGTAGAATACCTAAATATTTAATCAAGGATACATAAACTAAAGGTGGCTGAATATGCAGGTACTCAGACCTGATCCTCTGCTGTCAATATGCACAGAAACAGTGGAACAAATACAGAGCTTAATCAAAGTATCCCTGCATTAGAGAGCCATGGCACAAATAATCCCATTGAAATCATTGTCCTGGGTTAGAATAGAAGGCTAACTGCAAATTGTGCAAGTCTAAAGCCAGAAACTTTTAGATAAGTTACTGTATATAGTGTGATACAAGCCCTTCAGATGAACAATATTGTTTATCTGTAAAGTATATCTATGTACCCATTTTTTAAGACTGGAAGAGGTAAAGAAGTCAACATATTGGCTTCATATCAGAACAGGGAATTTCTACTTGAAACCTTAATTAACTTACTCATTTTCCAAACACAGATTTACTAAACAATTCTGACTTGTCTGAAGAGGCATAGGGACTATCTCCTGTCATAACTCAGTATCGTAAGGTATTATAAATATTATACAGAACAATAATTTTCAACTGTTGGCCATCTGTACTCTGTGGTTGTGGGCATCCTCAGGAGATCCTGTAAGGAAATCAGACCATCAAGCCCAATATCAATATGTTTAAATTAGTCTTCAGAGGCTGAAGTTTTCAAGGAAATAAAAGTCAAGAGGAGATTGGAAATGACTGACACAGAATATTGGTTGTTAGGTTTGCAAATGATTCTTTCATTTCTGCTTCCTCATCTCTTTCTTCCCCTCACAGATCCCTGCTCTGCCAGACTAAACACTAATGTGATTAATTTCTCATGCTTTAATAAGCCCTTTACTCTCTCGTTCTTTGCAGAGTGAAGATACAGGGCCAGGGGGACGGCGGGGATTGCTGTTGCTTTTAAAGCAAGACGCTGCGCCTGTTGATGGGCGTGCTTGTGCATGCAGTGCGCACCAGCGCAAGAGGCCCTGCCCTGCGGGAAAGAGGCATCTCCGGCAAGGAGCATAATCCTCCTGTGACAGTGTGGAGCAGCACAAGGGCTGCTGGTGCCTGAGCCGCAGCGCAGATCCGCTGGGTGCAGAGCGGAGGGAATAGCGTGGCGGGTGTCCGGCAGCGCTGGGAAGGCAGAGTAGGTGCTTGCGCCTGAGTGAGCAAGGAGGGCTGCCTTTGCCACTGGGCTCTGGGGAGAGGAGGAGGAACAAAACCCTCCATTTTGATGGCTCTTCTTCACCCATCAGCTCCATTTACTCAGTCTCAATAGCTGGGGCTCAACAGCAGCCGTGGCAGCAGCTCCTGCCGGGCTCCCACCTCCTCCTTGGATGCGCACTTCCCAGCAAAAAGGAGAATGAAGAAGGAGACAGGGAAAGAGAAAGAAAGAGGGAGAGTGAAGGGGGGAGGGTAGGGAAAGAAAAGGGGAAAAAAACCTTGCTGACACGGGGCATAACTTAATTTTCACGGTGCCGGGACAGCTGTATCGTGTAATCTGCCATGGCATGCCATTAAAACTTCAATGCCTTTACTGACCCAGAAGGGAAACTCAGACCGTGGAGAGCCTTTTGAAAAGAAGTGGTGATCTTTCACGATTTATGAGCTTGTCTTAAAGAAACAGACTCCACTCACTTTAAATTAATCACCCTTTTCAGGGTACATTGAAATCTGGGGTCTCTCAGCTGAAGACTGTGGAGACCTGGTACCTTATGAATGCCTGCCCTGTCTTTATTATTATTTTTATTTCGTTTTATTTTTATGCTTACCAAAATGGGTTGGTTTTCAGGGGAACTGTATCTTGCAAATTGAGGTGCAAAATCCAATTACACCAATTCAGTGAAAGTCTGAATGGCGTGGCGGTGGCACTTACACATTCTTGTCCCTGCATACATTGTGCAAAGGGGAAAAGAACCTGAGAAGTATGAGGAGTTAAGGACTCAAACACTAATGAAATGTGAGACACCCTCTCTGATTCACCAGCTAAAAGTAAAATAGCAGTGAGTCTCTTGCTTCCATTCTTCACACAGTCCAGGGAACAAAGAGCTGTAAACTCATACTAATAAAACCTAAACAATTCTGAAATCATAAAAAAGGCCTGCGTGTTACAAGGAAGTGTAGATAAAACACTTCCTTACTATGTTCCCAGAAAAACTGCTGTGATTTACAAGAAGAATGCCTGGGTGTAGGATTCACAGAGGATGTAAATCAGCATCCTTCCATTGTCTGACATTAGTATAATATCTGATTTACTCCAGCTGTTTGTCCAGACTTCCCTTCAAACACTTACTTTCCTTGGCCAGCAGTATTTCTTAATTGGCACATTTTTAATGCAGAGATGATAAGGGACCCAACAATATGAGGATTAAAAGCAGTGTAGTAGTGATTTTCACTTCCTTAAAGCTTTCCATATCTAGCAGAAGCAACATGCCTTTTGTTATTTTGGTGAGCTAATTACGGAGTAACTTAAACCTAAGCAAAAACTTTGTGAATCTACAGGCAGTGATAGAAATAAAGTAATAGATGGAAAGAAGATCTGACATTAGAGTGAAACTTATGTATGGAATCTGAACTTCTGAATTAATTAAGCAACCCCCTGTCTTAGAATCCCCTAATGCTCTTAAGTACCATTCGTTCTACTTTTGCTAGAAGTCCAACTTTTGTCAATCTTTTAAATTGTTAAATATGATAAATACCAGAAGTGGCTACTCAAAGCAAACCACTTTATAAATTTTAGGGCTTAGAAGTTTTTCCTGTTTCTCTGGAGTCTGTATCAGAGGTAGGGCATGCAAACTCCTTTACATATCCAGCTGTTCTTTTGAAGAACTTCACCTAGACATACCCAGATGTGTGTGCCCATATTTTTCAGGGCTAGAGTACCCTCCAGAACTCTAGTTTATATAGGGCAGATTTGTCTGCTTGCATTATCTGTCTCCCTATGTATGTACCTTGCCATGCTCCCCAGTGGCTCTGATATGCATTTCTACCAACTCAGGTGTCCTTTTTCAAGTTTTAAAAATGTCAGCTGCTGCTGGTACAGTTTCTGGGAGTCAGCTGTACCAGGTATGGAATAGAAGCTTGCACCACATTTCCATTTTGTGGATTGTCTATATTTTAGGACGATTTTTCATCAGCTCATTACATTCAGA
The DNA here is from genome assembly GCA_013398055.1 of Ifrita kowaldi. NCBI lineage: Eukaryota > Metazoa > Chordata > Aves > Passeriformes > Cinclosomatidae > Ifrita > Ifrita kowaldi. The sequence continues at coordinate 76,270 of VZRS01006136.1, forward strand.
GCACTTGACAGTGACATTTCTAAATCTACATATTTCTTTACCAGCAGTCTACACTCTTACTCACTGGACTGTGTCCCACTATGAGACATTATAATGGCAGATACATCAATTCCAGGGGAAAAAATAAAATGTGTCTTTACTTACATAAAACATTTGAGTAAGTCTGTCTCAAGGAAGTAAGCTTAACAGTGCTGAGAAAAATCTATTTTTTCCCACCAACAGAAAATAAAGATACCTATTTTTCTGCAAAATGTTCAATTTTTTTGCATCCCTTCAGACCTTTTTCTTTGATTTGGTTTGTTCATCTCATGCACACAGAGCTTAATAGCATTAATCATCACAACATTCTTCACTTGAGGCCTGTGGAGATCAAATTGAATTCTTTGGTTTTTTGATCCCTATGTTGCTGTTGGTATTTGTAATTTTTAAAAACCTCAGGCTTCTTCGGGCTTAGTATGGGGATGCATTTAAATAAACCAGAATCTGCTAATGGCCTTCCAATTTTTGGTAACTGGAAGACAGATTCTCTGACTATCCCTTGTCAAACTCTTCAATGAGGTCAAGTCCTGCAGTCAATCCAGCAGTGACATGAGGCTTTTTATCTGATTTAGACATAACATAATTTTGGACTATTACTGTACTTGACCTGTATTTCTGTCAAGACACAGATGTACAGGTCTTTTTCATTCACTGAAACAAGAGTGAAGAGCCAGCCAAACAAAGCCGATAACCAGCTATTCACAGCCATTAAATCTAGGTAAAGCCTTGTTGTGATTTTGGTTTTGTTGTTGTGGTTTTTGTTGTTGCTGTTTTTTTTAAATAATGTGTTTATGCAATTGATTACAGCAATTTTTGGAACATGGCATGAGAATCTACTCTATGTCTTGTGATGCCTTTATTTATTTCTCCACCCTGGCCTGATCTGTCAGTTTTCAGTGGTGCTGCACTGCTGGCAAACAGTGGTACAAGGTGGCAAGGAAGCAACTTCACTGGCTCTTCGAGTGACAAGGTTAGTTAAGGATATGGTGTGCTCCACTGCAGAATGCAGACAGACACTGCACCCATCATTTCACCTCATGGCATTCCATTGTTCTCCAGGAGGACAACACAGGTGCAAAACCTGTGTTAGTGTAGAGCAAAGGCATAAGCAGCTTACATTGACCCAATAGGACTTTAGATAGTTCATGAGGTAGAGTTGTCCTTGGGTTATGCATCATATACACAGTCGTGAAATGAAATGTTTAGTTCTTTAAACCTCTTGGTGCAATGACAAACAATAGCTTATCTTTGTGGCTGTCATACCGCAGTGCTACATCTGGAAGGATTTGTGCAGTATCTGCAAGGTGTGGGACATAAAGTGCTACGGGAAAGGGAGTGAAACAAGAAAGGGAGAGGTTGAGAGATTCTTTCTCAAACTGGTGAAGTCATATGCAGTGCTTGCTGAGATGAGATGTTATTTCACTTTTTGGGCATCTTCAGAATCAATGAAACACAGTGTGGAGAGGGGGTGGAAGGTATCAGCACCTTGCATCCTACGTAAAGTGGGAAGTTAAGAACAGTTGTTTCATTTCATGTGTGTAAGAAAGTTATATGCAGGTACTTTTCCATTTTAATGCTTTAAAATTAGGATATATATAGGGTGAGACTGTAGCTAAAATAAAGGCTTAACACTTAAATTAATTCTTCCTCAGTACAATTGTAGCAAAGACAGTTGAATTCTTTTGTGTTGAAGTAGGGTTTTTTCCCCTGAAGATGCAGGAAATTAAAGCCATTACATTAGCAATGAATGCAGACTGCCTAACTCTTTACAGGATTGAAAGCCAGTATAAATCCTGGACAGAAAAGTAAAGTACTCAGAGTTGATCACTTGGGTAGAGAAATCCGTTCTGTTACTCTAGTTGTCATCATTACAGGCCACACACTGCTGGCACTGATGCAGGGCACTGGCTCTGAAGGAAATGGCCCAGCCTAGAAAGTTTTGTGCAGGTAGAGAAGTCTGATGAAATCCTAACTTCAAAATGTTAAGAAATTTTCAAAATTACTCTCACACCACAGCTAATAAATTATCCTACAAAAGAAAGGTCATATTTGAAAAATCTGCAAATGTTATGGATATATATGCCAAGGAAGCACTCTGACCATGGAGCAGCCATTCGGTATATCATAACTTCTTTTTTTTAAATTCCCTGGAACAATGAGCAATTTATGCAATTTATGTCAAAGAGGAATAGGTATTTGGGAATTGGGGTTAGAATGTAGTGTGATAACTTAAGCAATGTGTTCCTATACAGTCTGAAAATGGAACAGGAACAATTTTGAATAGTTAAGTGGTGTTTCTACTCACCTGAAAGTTCTCTACATTTAAGCCAAAATATATATTTAAACTATTATACTAAATGTTTTTAAAGTTTATAATTTACTAATGAATAGTTGTTGGTATGTTTTCTGTAGAGAGTAATTAAAGATGCTTAGGTTTGTGTGAAAATAAATGTTCTAGATGTTACAAAAGGAGACATTTGGCATTAACAAGCCTCAGTCAGACACAGCATGCAACAATATTTAAAGTAGCTGTGGCAGTCTAGATGTTCTCCTGGGTTACCAAAAAAGTTTGTGGAGGCTGCCTGAAAAATTAATGGCGAAAGCACCATCCTTCCCAGTAGGTTTGTGATCTGTAGGAGAGCATGGGTTTTTAAGAGGCCTCTTGATCTGGAGCGTACTCTGAGGTTACAATGGTGGAAGAGAGAAGATGAAGGTGTAGGGGAGATTTTTAAGAGGTTAAGCATCCTTCTGCTGCTGAGATTATCCAAAGAAGTCGTACAAACTCCCTGGTGTCCTTTCAGCATTAATGACAAGCACTTAATTTGAAGTATTTTTGGACCTAGAAAATGACTGGTGAATTCTGGTTCTTTAGTCAGACTGCAATTTTAGTGAAGGCTCATGTGTCTAAGAAGACTCTCACAGGAGGCAAAATTTGGTTTTGTGATTACAGGTTGATTTTCCTTTCTGTGAACCTTTCACCTTTCACTTCTGGATAGAAATTTTGCATTATGTTCGAGTCAGTATGTTAAGCCTGGGGCAACTAAATTTCCTGTGAAGTTTTGTACTGCATTGGACACTTTCGTATTTGGGCCCAGACTTCTTTGGAGGGCTAGTTAAGTCAGAGTGCAGCTCCAAAAAGAAAAATATTCAAATACGTGGAAGTAAAACTGCATTAGGTCCAAATCTTCATATTGTTTAGACTTGTTCTGGTTAAATATCCATCCATTATAATAAATACTTTCTCCTTTGTAAGAAATTTCATTTTCTCCCTGGTTTGCTTTGTCTTATTGCAGTTTTCTGCCCTGCAGCGAGCGTCCTGCCTTCTGATAAAAATTAGCTAAATGACCCCAGACCAGGTTTTCACATGAAGCTTATCCTTTTCGGAGCATGGGACCATGTAGTTTATAGACCTATGTTTGAGGAGAATAAGCCCATTACATAGAGGATGCTTTTGCATTTGCATCAGAAGCTGGGAAGTGTCCAAAAGGACCTGTGGGAGAAAGAAAAGCTGCCCACAGGCCATCTGATGTGAAGACAGGAGAACCTTTCTCCATCTTTGGTTATCTTATGTGAGGCTGGATGGCCTTAGGACAGGTGTCATTAACTGAATGTTCTCATGTTGTGTGCATGTCTCTTCAGACACCTGAGGTGAAATTATCTCACTCAAATATAGATGTCTCAGACACATTTAATCTAAGTGATACATGAGCCTTTATAGACACATCTGGAAGATGGCTTATTCCACTTCCAGGAACATACCTAAGGAAAATGATACAAAGTGCCCTTAAGAAATATCAGGGTTTCTGCAGTGACTTGGTGATATCAGATGCAATGAATCTCCTGCCAAGAGATATCATGGCATGTCAGAGTGCCCACAAGAGTCAGTAGAAGCAAAGAACCTTTAAGACTGCTGAAAGATCAGATTGCCCAACAACTTCAGAATAACAGAAAGTAAGTGGACGCCACCATGTTGTAGCTATTATTTGTCAATGCATAAATTACCAAAGGCTACAATTAGAATATTGATAATTCACAGTATTGGGAAGAAGTTTGAAAGATAACTCCATTAATGTCTGAATTTCATTGAGCATACAAAGCAGTTTTAACTACTACACTTTAGTCACTAAACATTAAGAAAGAAAACTTAAGACAGCCAATAGACTTGCAAGAAAGTCTTAATTGTCCACGGAGATCAAGAAGAATTGGGCATTTTGGAAGCAAGTTATACCTTTTCTGAAATTGTAGAATCCAAAGGGTGAAAGAGAAGGATTGTATGTGTTACATATACATGTCTAGACTTTCTTCAGGTAACTGATACATAAGCAGTATGTTAAGCCAACCAGAAATTATGATTATCTGATTTATATTAAGGATGGAAAATGGTATAACATAAATAATTTTTTGGGTTTATATGCATCAATCACAAAATCTGAAAATCTGTATTGTATTCGGATTTGATTATTCCATTTCCAGAAGAGAACATCCAACATAGAATAGTTCTTTATGTCAGAACATCACAGGATTTCAAGCAACAAGACATTTAAATTGGAGATCTCTCTAGTTCCGCAGTTCTCAGTGTTTCTAGAGAGCACCTTTGGGTCTACTATTAAAAACAACTGGGTACAGAGACCAGTCTTATAGCAAGACTTAAGATGACTTCTTTTCTTTCTGGTTTCAAACCTACTTTTTAATTTTATTTTTGCAGGACTGTTATTTTCCCCTTAATTTTCTGAGCATTTCTTTTTGCACCTGCTTTTTATGATGCCTTCAGTCCTCCTTCCTTTCTTTTTCCTCTTCCTCACCATCCCCACTCCCCTCTGAAATATGCTGTTTGACTTGGAAGTTCTCCTAATGACTTTAAGGATTAGCAAAGCAAAAGGGAAAGTGAATGCTTTAAAGCAGTGTACCAATACACCCTTTCAGAGCAGAGAGCCGCACATAGGCAAGGACAGAGAAAAACAGTGACTGTGCAAAGGTACCTTGAACACTAGTCCACTTCGCAGAGTGGATGTGGAGATTTGTCATTATTCTTTGCAGATGCCCTGAAGTTTTTCAAAAAAACTTTCATACCAAAACAGCTGTACACCCATCTCAATCCCTGAACATGAGATATTCCCAGGCTTAAAGGAATGATGTTTTTTTTGTTAATATTGTATCTGTATGGCCTTTTGAAAACGTCAGGTGCTACTTAGGTCTTATTATATTCAAATAATAAAATTAATGCTTGAACCATCAAACATTTAACCCTCTCTTTTCCAGAGAAACACACAAACACAGTACTGTTCTCATAAATCCTTAATTTTACGGATTTCCTGCTGAAGTTTCTGACTAATGGTAAGTTATTTGTTCAGAAAGATTTTATGGTGCTCATAAAAATTCAATCACAGTTTTAAAATAACTTGTAGTTTTTCTGTAACATGATGCTGCCATCTCAGTTCCCAGAGGGTATATTAAATTCAAGTAGCAATAACAAATCATTTAAGCAATAAATAAATAACCTGAGACTGAGTTGTTAAGAGTTAATAGTCTCCCATACACTCAATAGAGACTGAGGCTCCACTCTATTAAAGTGACCCCCGGGGCCATGGGCCAAATTGCACCCAGTTGTTTTGTGGAAGGTATTCATCCCTCACACATTCATTTCCTTCTTTATGTTGTCTCCTTTCATCAGTGAAGGCACTCTGCAGTCCCTGAGTCCAGAGAACAATTACGGTACAGTCTCAGAGAAAAGAAAGAAAACTGGGGTCATAAATATGTTAAATGGGTACGTGGGTTTAAGTGGCTTTGTAAACTAAACACGAGGGAAACCTCAGACTAATTAATGAATATGAAGCGGCATGATAGGAATGTTTTAAGGGGAAATTCACATTACACACACACATACACGCACGCACAAACTTAAAAACAAATTTTTTTTCTTCCACTCTAAAAATTTATTCCAGCAGGACAGTCATGACATAACACATCCTTGTTTTCCTGAAATGGTATCCAGGTAGGAACTGGCTGCAGAGGTAACTGAGCTGATAATTTATTCTCATCATCTTACTGAGAATTAAATTCTTCCCTCCACAAAGATCAGGCATTTATCATGATAGTGGAGCTATGCAAAAAAAAAAAAGGCAGGAAGATTTATGACTCAAGCCTAAATCACCATTTAACTTCACCTTGTATGTCAATTCGTGACCTGACTTACACTCACCACTAAAATAAGCATGGATTCATTGAATTCCAGTGGTATCAGAATTAGCCCTATTATAATAATAGCATTATGGGCCCAGAACAGCAGTCTTCTTTCAGTTCTAGCAGTGGGACAATTTTTGCTCTCAGGGTCTTCTATTCTTGTATGCAAAAGCCAGCAGGAGGCAGAAGAGGGGGAAGACGATCTATGGGCTTTCCCTTACTAAGACTCTTTTCCTATATTTATATTAGTCTGAATTCTGAGGAACTTTGTTCCTGAGATCTACTACAGCTTCTACTTCCAGCCTCCAGTACTATCTGCAGATCCACAGCTTTCTTCAAAATACTAGCTGATTTCTGTTGGGAGTTCTACGTGTCTTGTTTTTGGACAAAGAGAAAAACAAAACCAACATGTTAGAAAGCAAAACTATTTGTTTTAGCTGAAATCAAACTCTGCATAGGGAAAGACCAAAATATAGAGGGGCTGTTTTCTTCACCAAGAACCCTGAAGAAAATTGATACTTCTGTGCAGATTTTTTTGGTATAGAGTGTAATGATCCCATAGTTAGTACAATTCAGGGTGGTGTTGCCAGCAGCACAGTAGAACTTTGCTCTGAAGGTCCATGCCATCTTTGCCTTTTCCAGACCCTGCTCAGGATACTGCTCCCTTGCCATGAGATTGATGCTGTCTCTGTGTCTAGGGGCTGTGCCAGATCTCTGGTTACCTTAGTGAGGTCTAAGGAGGAAACAAGATTCACAGGGACCACAGCTGCTTCAGCAGCAGTGTATCAGGCAAGCTGTGCTCTGTTGGTACAACAAGAGGTGAGATGACTGGAACTGGGGAGAGAATTGCTATTCCTGATACTGTTTGTAACTCCTTTGTAGTTTCCTACAGTGTTTCTGTAAAACATGAGATCCTTCCACCCTCAGCAGTACGGCCAGGTGCTTTTTAGAGGACAGGAACCATCTCCTCCGAAGGGAGATGTAGGAGCAGAAACTCACCAGTGTCTCCACACTTGGTGGAGCGGCTGAAACAAAGTGCCTCCTTTGCTCAAAACACGAAGCTGTGACTTTGCAGATTTTGGGTGCTCTTTGCAATGAACAACATGTCTTGGCTGGCAGGCACTACGGGAACTTCTCAGTCTGTGAAAGGTAACTAGAGAGTAATCCATGCTCCCCTTCAGGCAAAATGGGATAGGCCACCTTAAACTGGTGGTGAAAGCAGTTTGAGCTGCTCTGACTGATTGCCCAAGGAGTGGAAGTGGGCAGGTGATCCCTGCCACCTGCAGTACTGCAGAGTTGGTGACCTCTGCCTGATACGTTGTGTGGAGTTGCTCATAAAGCTCTACTCTGATGCTGATGGTCCTTAAAGATCAGGTCTGCTCATATCCCACACCTTTGTTCTTCCCCTAACTCCATAGGGTCTGTAAGTTGCATAAACAGCTCCTTTGCATGGAAAGTTTCAAAATCCATTAACAGTATTTCAGAAGGCTACAAATGAGCACAACAGAAGCTTACTGTGTACGTCATTATTGCTGCAATCAATACACATATATTACAGCACTGATATCTATGATTGCCGCTTTGGTTTGGTTCTAATCTTCTGCTTTCATTTGTTCCTTATTCTCCAGTTCAGGATACCTAACAGATTTTACCAAGTCAGCTTTTAGACAATCACAAATTCATTGGATGTAGAGACTAGGTGGCTGCTGGTGGTGTCCCTGGTATGTGCACACACTGCTCCTCATGTTAGGCACCAGGTTCCACACAATTAATGTCAGGGAGAGATTTTAGTTGAGTTCAAAAGAGGGAAGTTTGAAACCCCAGTTTAGAAGGATGACAAAACAGCCACTGCTCCTGCTAGGCATGGAGGGGAAAACCTTTCAACAAGCCTTTACCCCGGGATTTCAGAATAAGTGTTTTTAATTTCTCTGTTTAAAAGTGCTGTTGAAAAGCAGCCATAGCATAGAAAGAGGGGCAATGACAAAATTAAACCTGTGCAGTTAGACTGCAATATTGTCAGCACATTATTGACATAGTTACAGAGAAAGGTAACTACTGTGTTTATTCACCACCACTCAAAATATTCCCAAGTCAAAGCATCACATGGAAGGCAATGGAAAGTTTTCAGAAAGGAGTAAGTGAGCTGGTTTAACTCTTTGCCAGGAAAAGACCATTTTCTTTCTGTCCATTTGGCCAGCTTCTCAGATGACAAACCACCATTGTCTTCAATGCAGTGACACTGATCTATACCAGCTTTTCAGCTAATGGATAGTTCACAGGCCACTTCTGGTTTTTGTCAACTGTAGTCAAGATTTGTAAGTATTTTCAGCTCTTTTTTTTCCCCCCTTTTTTCCCAACTCTTTTACTTGTTGGCCTATCAGCTCACTGATCTGCTAGCTTAAATGGTCTGAGCAAGAGGAGTAAGGGTAATTTGCATCCTATAAATGAAATTAAGGGGTGATTAATGTAAAAGGACTAAAACAAGCAGAAGGCTTTCAAGATCAAAAGCCGTTTTCTGAACACCAGCATGGAACAAGTGGCACCACTCCACGTCCAGGACAGAAACAAAGGCAGTGCTTTCATTGGGTCATCTTTTTCATGGTTATTATTTATTTATTTTTGCTATTCATTCAGCTCAAGGCTGAGCATGGGCTGAGAAAGGAATTTAGGATTACAGCCACCCTCCCAACATCAGCAAAACTATAAATAGTGTCCAGTCTTTTATCCTCTGAACACTCCAAAGATCCTTGTAAGTCTGCGGAAGTGTTAAGCATGCCAAAGGAGCCCGGAGTGGGGCCTTTAATGAATAGACTTCCTTGTGCCTGGTGATTACACAGGTAGATGGTGGCAAGGCAGACAGTGTCCAGTCCTAACAGCAGCCTTCGTATTTGAGAGACGATTCTTTCAAACCCTCTGTTCTGTCCTGTCTGATCCTTCTGTGCTCTTCTGATACAGGCTGGATGGGAATAAAACTGCATCCCCTTCTTCTCTGGTTTCAGCAAGGGGGCAAACATGACACAGACTGAAATGGGCATTTTCTTTCTGGACCAGTGGTAAGCAGCGAGCACACTGCCAACAAGGCTGAGTGAGACCTGGAGACTGTTCACCTGTTGTCTCCCCCCTCCAGCTCCTGGCGTATGGCTGTGATTTGAAACCACGGAAGCACTATAACAATTCAGTATTTTTTCTAATTACACAGAGAGATAGATCTTCTACATTTGGCTTCTCTAAGCTTTTCTATTCAAACCAAATAGAATGCTAGGTGTTATCTTGGCAGTTTTTCCACTTTGGTAGCATTTCATGGAAATGTGAAAATGAAAAATGTTTGGCAATAAACCACTGTCTCTTTCCCTATAAAAATTGTCAGAATAGTAAATCAAGTTTTTAATGGCTAGGAAAAAAACCCAGCACATTTAAGAAACCAAGAAAATGTCTTTTGCGGCATCTCTAAAAATATCATCTGGTACCAGTTAGGTTGGAGAGACACACATGTGACAAAGTTTATAGAGAAAATGTTGGTGTGCAGTTCTACTTGAAACAGAGAGCCTCCAAACACTCTCTTCATATTTTCAAATGTCTTCATGTGTGATGCGATCTGTGGCAAGAAGGATAAGCACTGTCATTTGGTCAATACTTACTTAGAGCTTCATAAATGCCAGCACAAGTATCCAATTGATTTTTTAAAATCTAAATATATTCACTTTTGATTTTTAGATACATTGAATGATGAGGACCACATAAAAAAACCACAACGGAATTTGCAGGATAAATTATGGTGCATGTGAAGAATAATAGATAAGTGAAACAGAAGAATAAAATCTGTCTCTGAGGTGATTGTTTGATCCTGCAGTTCTGACGCCACCTGAAGTGAGGTTTAAAGGAATTTTGGCACAGGGAGGCTGGAGGCAATGAAAGTTTGTGCCTAGTAGCCTTCTTGCCTTTTTTTTTTTTTCTTTTTTTCTGTGGAAGATCAATCTGTCAAACTACAAGAAAAATAGACTTCCTGTCCATTACATATACAAGTCCTTGAATTATCTTTAGCGTTTGCCTTTTCACTGAACTGTGAGACAACTTAATTTGAAATTACTCTTTTTGGAAATCCTAAACCCTTGACACATTTCATTAGGCACAAAATTATTACAGTTATCAGTTAATTTGTTTGAAGACTTGGTAAACACTTGTTACAAAGAGTTTTAGAGACATCTAGTAGTTAGCAGAAAAGGGAAGCTGTCTCCAATCCTTAGGTTATTTACTTAGCACTTATTAAGCACCACTTCTGTATCTACCCAAAAAAGAAATATTTTAAGCAAACCGTAAAAGTAGGCTTGACCCTTTCACAGGCACATCATAAATCAATTGTTAAAGCAAGGGTGAAAACTCTGAAAGAGGTCAGAGGTGGAAGAGAGGTCATCTCTGAGAAGGGACAGTGTGAAAATCCATGAGGGGTGGAGTTTAGCCGGAGATAAAGGCTGGAAAAAGGAAATTCTAGCAGTGGCAAGGTTCTTACACGACGAAATCGCCAATAAAATTATAGCTATCAGAGTGCTGAGGTTATTCACAGATCATTTCTAAGCCTGCAGCTCCAACTGCCAGACCAGTGATGCCAGCTCATGTGCCGAGTGACAGGGGCATTTTTTTAAGTGGAGCATTTGCTTTTAGTCATACACAATGTCAGTACAACACTTCTATCTGTTTCTCAAAAATTTTACTGTTTCTTCAGCTAGTCTTTGCTTGACCTAGCTGCCATCAGGTCAGAGAGGTTTAACTCAATGAGACAACAATTTCTGTGGGCAGACTTGATAACTTGGGAGCAAGCACTGCATAAAAATGTTTGCCGCTATTCCCTGAGAAAGCAAGGAAGTCTGCATGTGTTTGACTTCAGCATTTTTGTCTTCCTGCGTTAACTACCAATGCACTGCTATGTTCAGGACTGAGACTTCAGACAGAGTTGATGAAACTGTATAGTGGCATGAGATGGAAATAACTCTCTGAGTAAATAAAGCACTACCAACCACACTAATTTGCCACTTTGTCAACTCTGGTTTCCTCTCCAGTCAAAAGGCATTAAATGATGCAATTGTAAGATTTGTTCAGTCTTTAACCAACCAGCCTCACAGTTGTTGGTTTGTTGATTTTTTTTAAATGCAGGTTTTAGCTCAAACACAGAATTTCAATGAAGAGCCCTATTTAAGCATTCGTTTCACTCAATAGACTAAAGTTTAAATTCCCAACAATTAAAGTTATTCAGATTTAAATGGGAAGATTTCCTGATTGTTTTGTAACTGCACAATTTATAAGTCATAATGACATTCCTTCGCTTTGTCCAGAAAAAACAAAGGCTGATTTATTTCCTAATAACAAAGGCAAATGGTGAGGCTGTATGAAACTGCTTCCTTATTTTCAATGGGTCAGTGCCAGGCTGTTAGGTATCTTTGAACCTCTCCTCCCATTGTAGCTTTCCCCTGAAGCAAAGTGCCCCAAAACACGGCTGATCTGCAGAGCACATCACATATTGGGCTATGCTGGACAGGCAGATACGGTGCACAGTCTGATACCTGCACAGTCTGTTACAAGGGACCTGCTTGATATTCATTGTCAGCGCTGATTGCACTGGGCTTACTGAAACACGGCAGAATGCATTCATCTGGCTAATGTATATACCTTCATTGATGCTGCATTGTGATGTAAACAATGTCCTGTTCCTTCCTTATAGTAACCTAATTGACAGCCAGGCATTTTGAGTGCTCCAAAGGGCTATTGTTGTGGTGAATGCCGTAACAATAGGATTTCATATAGGTTGGGGCTTAAGAAAAGTACAATGTCCTTTTTCTGATATAAAACCAAGAATTGTGTACTGGTCAAGAGTGGGATAATGGGTCCATCATGGAATTAAGGCTTTAGCTTTGTTGGGAACCAGCCACTTATTTTTATAGATACACTTGTTTAAAATCTTGCCTTTGAATTAAATGCATATATTGTCTCTGTAGCTGTATTTTTCAAAACCCATATCTCTTACTCCCCTGACTGACCGACTCGCATGATGTGAAGCTTTAAACTGTGCTTATTGCTATGTGTTGTCAGCCAGGGGTGAATGCCTTGGTGACTTTTGCAGAAACCAGAAGCAAAGCCAAGAAAAATCACACCCTTCATATGAAGAACAATTTTGTGATGATACTGCTAACAGCTCAGCCCAGAAATGAGATTTTTAGGCACATGGGGTTATTTCAACCCCTTAATTTTAAGTGCTTCCTATTCTTTGCCTCCCCCTGGAGACAGAATCTCTTCCACTTCCATCTTGCAAATTGAGATACTGCCAGTCACAGGCTCTGTTTGAAGATCTGGCCCTTAACCTCTGGGGTTATGAGAAAATATTGAAAAAGAAAGTTGAAAAAACCCTGATGTTTGGAAGGATTTCAACTAAATAAAATGATCCTTGCTGGTTGCAGCCTTCTGGTAATGAGGGCATTGCAGTGCCTTCTGGTTAACAAACTTGAAGATGTTCCCCTGGTGGCCATGCATTTCAAGGGACAGAAGACTCAAGAAGAGGTGCTTGGGAAAACGTTTTCAAAATTTGGAATGACCACAAATCAAAGTGGACAAGGGATTGTCATTTATGATACTTCAAAGAGGTTGTTCCCACACACCAGATGAACAGATAGTCAACCCACATGATTCCTCTAGCCAAATTCTTGAAAGAGCATTTTGAAAGCTTCCCTTCCTCCTGAGGATGTTTAGTTTCCATAATTGAGAGGATTTTCTTGAATGCCCAGGCTTTTTGCCCCTAGAGAAGCCACATTTAAAGGGTGCTGAACGTTCAAATCCTCATCGGAAATCAGTGATTTGACTCTGTCTCGAGTAAGATAACATTTTCTGATCAGTTAAAATTATTTAGGCTGAGATTCTCAAAACTGCTGAAGTAGCTTAGGCATGCTTTTCCTACTGAAGATGAATGGCTTCTGTGTTTTCAGGCAGAAATTCAAGGACACATGAAGATCCAGTCTCTAGCATGGAATGGATCCACAGTATAATCCTACACACATGAATTCTGGCAGTGCTAAAAACCTACAATTCCTGTTTTGCTGGGTTCCAACAGATGTAGAATATATGTGAAGTTTGTACCTTCAAGCATATGGAAGTAAATCAAGCCCAAATATTGAGATCTCTCTCTGTCTCCTATGTGTGTGTTCAGGCATGTGTTTGACTGATCTTTTTTCCAAAACACAACACATTTAAAATCAAGTTTTTCCCACACATACATTCATATGGTCAAGAACAATCTTCACACTGATTATTTTAATTGGTTGAATATGTTTTAAGAGGTGGGGAAGAGTGGGATTTGCAATATTTTCCTGCTCCCCTCTTTGGCATTCTTGCGAGTCCACATGTGCAAACACCTTCCTCTCATGCTCTCTTTCCTGGGATTCCTGAAACATGCTCAAACAGCTTTGCAGAAATGTTTAACCATCTCAGTTGCAGCTGGACTGTTGTGATGACGGCAGCTGCTAGGTGAAGGATGTAGAAGCTTTTTTTGGCGTCATTGCCAAGTGCATTAGGACAAGCTATCTGCAGATGTTGAAACTTGATTTGGGTGGAAGAGTAATTTCCTATTAGTATTATTCCTAGGGATGGGCAGGTTCACATTGCCTGAATGGGCTCAGACCCAACAGGCTTGCAAATTCACTAAATATTCACATATTATTTATTTTGAGTACCTCTGGGAAAGGAACAAATCCAACCTTTTTTTTTTTTGTCAGAAAAAAAAGAATCAAAATCTCTAGTGAAAGGCATAATCCAGGGTGGAGACCCAATGCAGTGAAACAGAAACAGAAAATCATAAATAAACCCAGGCCATAGTATATCAGTCCCCTAAATCTAACTTTCTGTAAGTACATCGGGGATATAAAGATAGGAACTGACATCCTACAGCTCACCTGTTATTAAAGAAAGCAATCTTTCAGGAGGGAGAGGNAGGAGAGGAGAGGAGAGGAGAGGAGAGGAGAGGAGAGGAGAGTTTCACTTTAGTGTAGACTCTTACAACTTTTCCAAAGTTTTCATGGAAAGGATCAAAAATACAGCTGTCATATCAGTGCATGCAGAGGCTCACTGGACGTCTCTGCACCTGTGCCATTGCGTCCTTGTGGTTTCACTTGGAGAAAGTTGCATTGGGTGAGTCTCTTACAAACTCCAGGTCTTTGCCTCTTGACTTGAAAACTATGTAACAGTTTAAAAAGCCTCTGAGAATTGCAAAAGGAGAGGAGAGAATAGCTCTGACACAGTCTGTTGTTTTGCCAACCTCTGATTTTTGAAGCTGGTAATATTTTATCTGCTTTACATACGCAAAGTTTCTCTCCAGAGGTTACCAAAGTCAGTAACAGGAGAGCATTGCAGAAGATTGCTCTCTGGTGATGGAAAAATATTAGTGCTGGTGAGTCTGAAATGCAAATGATAGCTGGGCCACATGTATGGGTGGCATCAGGATAAGCAAGCTTCATTTGCAGCAGCTTGTGTCCAAACGCAAGGGCACACATATAGTGGAAGTTAAATTTTCAAGCGGAAGGCATAGTTTAAAGGGGTAGAAGTAAGGAGTAGACCCAGTCATGCTTTAGTCATTAGCTTGTAACTTGAAAGTCAACTTTAGAGAAAAATGGTCTGAAGAAGAAGCTATCTCAGCAGGAAAAGGTTGAAAATGGAGCATGACATTTATAAAACAGCCTCTGAGAGAGCAGAAACTCTCCCTCAGACATACCACAGGTTTCCACATTTCTCTCGAGCAAAGTGCAACATGAGGAGCACGCGTTTTACAGTTCTAAGCATATTTAATACAATGTTTTTACAACAGCTGTTGCTTTCACAGAACTTTAACCCCACTGTGTAAATGCATCACAGGGAAAATACTCTGTTGTCTTGGAGACAGCCCTTGCTCGCAAGTCCTTTTCCAGCGAGCTGGTGTCAGCTTTCAGCCCCGGCTGCATTCCAGGCAGGCAGGCACATCCCGGCCTCTCTCTCTCCTCTATCTTCATTATTGGCCCCGCTGAAGGACGGAGGGCTCAGGAATCCAGGACAATTATCGGAGCTTCGTACCCACCGTTTCCATCAGCATACCTGATGGGAAACCGGAAAAAAAATAAGCCCTAAATAGGGAAGGGGGGCGGGGGCACGGAATTTGTTAAAGATTTTCTGACATCCACTTTTTTTCCCCCCCGCTTTTGGTTATGTTTCGTTTAATGCTTATCAGGCCTGGTACAGAGCCAGGTGTCTTTTTCCTGCTAAATTTAAGCCAATTTATTGCCTTAGTTGAAAAGTGTTATGTTACAGCTGACACTTGGAAGATCATTGGAGGTATCATGTGACAAATATTTCCCGTTAAAGGACTCGGGAAACCTCTCCTGTCTTTGAGAAAGGTGATACTAGCTAGTGATTTGACCCCTCCAGCTCTCTAACATATGCACCCACTGCTACAGGTACTACACAGCAAACACTGCCCTCATTGCTTGTTTGCAGACACAGCCCGAAAATGTGTTCTAAAGCTCTGTCTTCAAAGTTGGACATAAGAAAAAGAAATAATTGGAAAGTTTTCTTAACCCCAGAATACATGTTTTCATCTCAGTTTTAGACATATGAATGTGCTTGAGGTGGCTGTGGTCCACGCATGAATAGAAATAGTAAAAAATGATGCTACAAACTTCACATATCACCACCAAGTATCAAAGAGATTTTTCAAAATGGTGTAGCTGGACCTAATCCTGCAAAGCACTGAACGCCCTTAAGTGGAATGAATGTTGGAAGGACTCAGGTCTCCCAAGAAAACACTAAACATCTTAATAAAATAAATTCCAAAATCTATTAATCTCTCTGAAAACAGCAAGGTGCAGCCATACCTTTGGCTACCATGTAGTCAACACTGCTTTCCTTCATGTGTAAGCACTGCTTTTGTTGGCAGGTGGTGTAAAGCTAATGCAAATCTAAAAAGTACCTATTGTTTGTCCCTGGACATCCTCATTAATGCTCAAATCCAGAATTCACTCCTATCTAGGGCAACATTTAATTGTAATCTTTAGTAGAAACACTCATTTCAGATCCCTTGGTTTAAATTACAATTCCAAGGCATATGTTTAACATTAGGAGTTTTCTTTCCTGAACCAGAGCCCAGAAGATTAGCTGAATGTTTTTTCTAAAGGTTTAAAAGTAAAAATTCCCTGTGTCAGAACACTTGCATGAGCAAAGATCTGAGGGAGCCTTTTGTAACTTTAACAATGCTTGAATGGAGTAAGACCAGTAAGGTCCAATATATTGTCATCTCTGAAACAGAACAGCCCTCAACAGAAGTAACAGTTTTGGCTGCTAAACAAAATTGGGATGGAATCCAGGGCTGGACCTGCGAATAAGCTCAGTGCAGACAAAGGAAAGTTTTAGAGCTATGTAGTGTTAAAACAAGGAAGAGGTCATAGAAGAGCTGTGTATCCTACAGCATTGCAGGAAGCTCTTTCCTGAATTAGGCTGCGTTTTAAGTTTGTGTTTTGTCTTGAGCATGGCACATGACATTGTTTCATAACTGCTGATGCTCACAAAATGTTGGTTACAAAATGGGGAAGAGGGAAGATGCCTTCAGCACAGGTCTAGCTTAACTGGCACAGACTGCAGCAATGTCTTCCTCTCATGGACAAAAGGCCCAAGACGCAGTTCAGTCAGCCCTACCCACCCCAAATTTGCTGTTCTTACAGTGCTCCTTTTCCAATATCTGCTTGCCCAAGACTCATGATGAAGAGTCCTTCAGATAGAGAGCTACATGAGCCAGCAGCGCCTAAGTCTACTCTGCTGGCAGCCGGGGGTCACAGCACTTCTGCGAGGCTGAGCACAGTCAGCAAATCCTCACATCCAATTCTGCCAGCAGGGGATTTCCCTGCCTGAGCAGGGCCGCCAGAGCAACAAGTACAGCTGCAAGTGCTGTAGTGCACGGCTTCACCATCCCCAGGGGCTCATCTGAAGTAGGCTTTCTACTCATGTCTTTGGTCCTGCCCAAGAAAGGGTTTGAGCACCTTTGGTGGGGTACTTTATTCTCGTCCATCTTTGATGATTTTGTCCCAGAGGCACACCACCAAATGAAAGAAAATAAGATCCTAGATTTGCATCTTCCTTAATTTTCTTTTTCTTCTGCTTATTTTGCTGACACCAACAGAGGACAATGAAGAGTACTGATCATGATGATTTTCCTGATGCATCCAGAGTCATAGTCTGAGCGCCAAAAAGTAAGGGTGAGCAGAGGGTGATTGCTGAGAAGTGTAGCAGATTTTTAGCATAGAAATAAAGCTAGGAGAATGGAGACAAAGACACAAGGCAAACGTACCTAGAGTGGAGTGAGGAGGATTAGACCTCTTGGAAGATGTGTGCGTATCTGTTTACAACCTAAAATAACATACCGCATTCTACAAGTGTCACACACCTATCCTGGATAGAGGGGTTCATTAGGAAGCTGAACTGGCAAATGCTGTCATGCTAAAGCATGCTGAGCAGAGCCACTCTGATGTGAGTCACGGGAGAATCAGCACGTACTTGACTTCAGTATCACAGGCATATTTAAACTGTGCCTCCTCTGACTTGAAAAGTACAAAACCTTTTTGAGTTTGTGCTGCCAGCTGCACTCTTTTTTCATTTCTGGACATTCAAAAGTGCACCTAAAAGTTATACACTAAATAGGTAGAAGATTGCAAAGGCGGCTGCAAAAATCAATGTGACACTTCAGTTGCTTCCAATGAATACTAAGCCAAGGTGAGCAATTAGAAATACATAGTACCTAATCATATCCACTTTGTTTTTGTAAAAGGGCGATCCTTATCTGGGTTCAAATGAAAACATGCATGTGAAAGATTTGTATCCAATCACAGACTATACAATCTGACATATTTCTAGTCAACGTGAAGCAACCCAGCTGGAACTCTGAGACTCTGAATATTCCCAAATATGCAGGGAGACAGGATTATTAATAAATGCATTAGCAATAAGCTTGGCTCAGTTCAAGGTATTATATTTCAAAATAGACTTAGGGGAGGGTTTTGTGGTTTAAAGCTGACTGAAGTGAGATGGTTTTGATTTATGTAATGCTAGCTCTGACATATAATATTTTTTATAGATTGCACTCCTGCATTTGTATGTAGTTAGAAGCAAGGATGTCCCATTATTTTCAAGAAGGAAATCCTTCAATGTCAGAGTTACATTCTTGGAATTTCATCTTGGCCTTTCAAGCTGTTTAACTGGTATTTTATTTTTCTGTGACCTCTGATATCTACAGTTTCTTATCCTCCATGTCTGCTGTCTTTGTCATTTTTTGGTGCAGTTGCAGACTCCTACAAATTTATGATAAAACATTCAAGACATTCATGTTTAATTCTCTTGGAAACAGAACATCTAACCCCATCTTGTCAGTCAGCATTTTCTCTTTGGTTCTTTCTTTCTGGAATCCAGAAATAAAAATGGGTGTGTATAGTTCATGATATGAAATCACTGGTAAACAAAACATTTTTTTCTGTCCCTTAGCAAAATATCAAACTAGTGAGATAAAAAATTTTGAACTCTAGTGTTTGCTGAAGCAACACTATGCTATTTTTATGGTCATATTTTTCAATGAGATAGGACAAAAATCCTGATCTTTGAAGCTAAAGGTTGCATCAAAACTTTCCCGGCCAAGTGGCTAGGTTTGAACAACAACCAAAAAAAAACTGTGGCAGGCTATATGTCCCATTGCAAGATGCCAAAGTGTCTCCCTGCATCCTCACACCCTGGCCGGGCTCTGATTCTACAAGCACGGTCACCCTTGCTGGTTCTGCAGCAGCCTGTGTCAGAGCAGCCTGCCCTGGGGCAAGTGTCCCCTGCGAGCTGGAGCCACAGCAGGAGGTATTCAGTAGTTACAGCCTTCTTTAGGCCTGATGCCTCTCCTGACAGACCAGGTAACTAAACCTCTAGTTTGTGCCTAGGACTCTTCCCGTTTGGCAGTGTGACAGAGATGTGTATGTTATTAGGTATTGACAACAGATTATTTCAGTCACCTTTTCTGGGGAGGCACCTTCCAGGTTAAAAAAAAAAAAAAAAGATTTTTTAAATCTTCTGGCATGAGACCCATTAACGTTAGATAAGATAAAGTGTTACAAAGTATATTCCAGTAAAAAGCTTTCTCTTCTGAAACATACGAAATACTGAAAAATAATTAATTTTCTGTGGAGGAATCATCTGCAGAAGTGAAGAGTCATCAGATCAGGTTTGATGGACCACTTTTTTGGTTTTTGGACTCAGGGATCTCCGAGGTCTTTTCCAACTTAAATGAGTCCGTAATCCTGTGATTTATTGGACCAGTTGCTGAAATTCTTGTGCCCTGTCATCTGCTAATGGTGACAAATCCATCACCAGCTGTCAGATACTTGGGAAATAGGTGGAACTCAGAATGAAGTCATTCACACATGTGGGTTTTTAAAGACAGTCTTACAGGTGTTGGTCAGTCTAAGGAGTACAAATGTAAAGGGAAGAAGGGGATTCCTTGTTATGTGAGTGTTTTAAAAAGATTTTTGCTTGTCCTAAGCAAAACAAAAAATGAGATTAGTAGAATGAGAAACAAAATTCTTTTCATGAAATGAAGCATCTTCTTATGTGTTTTTGTACTTTTTAGTAGCATAAAATATCAAAATAGCATGTATTACCATTTGTAATACTTTAAAGAACATAATGTGAAATATTTGACACACAGTCTCTCAGGTGAATTTAATGCAGATGAAATAGTTTCAAGAAACATGAACTTTTTTTTTTTTAGCAAAAAGACCATTAGATACACTCCCTTTTTCCAAATTAAATATCCACCAAGGACCCAGTCAGTAACACAGACTCAAGTCAAGCAATTTTTAGAGCCTGTGGGACCCTTGCCAGAGCTGGGATTGCAAGGTTGATCCCTCAGGGAAGAGGAGTATTGTAACAATGGTGCTGTGCTGAAAGAATTTTGAAGGAAGGAAAAAATAAAACAAACAATCATGGGAAACCCTCCAGGTACTTCTTGTAATTAGATACAAATTCAGTATCATTTTAAAAAGCAAAGAAATAATTACCTTCATTGTTTCATTTGGAATGCTGAAAAAAGCCCAAAACATCCTGGTTTTTGCCAAGCTCTCCGCGTGTGCTGAGGAATGTGCAATACCTACTTAGCTAGTCTGGCTGGAGCTACACCTAAACAGTGCCTGTGTCATCTGCTGGTCACACAGGTGGGAAAGAGACGCTTCCAATGCACAGTTCAGTCACATGCAAACTAGCCACAGGTACCCAACCAAGCCGATTATTCTGCCCATGTCTCCATCTCACCCTTCCCTGCATTTCCAGCACACCATATGGTTTTCAGTCTTTGGAAGAATTTGAAGTCTAGCGCAGGTAGTGGTAACACTATTGAAATGACTGCCCTCAACACCTGTTCCACAAACAACAAGTGTGTCTGATCTCCCTCCTTGAATCACCTGATACTCTCTGACCTGAACTTCCATACAGGTACAAAGTTGTTTTGAGAAACAATTTGCATCAGAGTACATGAAGTTCACGTTAAATAGCTTTTATTTTTATTTAACATATGCATTACATACTAAGCATATACTGATGAATGATTTCTGGTTTTGCCGGTATCTGTCACCAGAATTACATTATCATGGAACCAAAGCGGTGAGGAGATCATCAGACTCCTGAAATGATGTGCAGCTCATCAGCTCTCATTATTCTCATTAGTACTCAGCTGCAGCAGCATGAACTTCTGGCCCACAGAAGGAGCTGCTGCTCCAGTTCCACTATCAGTTTATTAGCAATATTAGTTTTTTGGTTTAGTTAAGAGAGGGCTTTTAAGGAAGTTTCCCAATCACCCAGCTTAGCACATGGAGTTTCAGACCACTGACTGGTCTCAGGGCACTAAAATTACATTCCCTTATGCTTAAACTAAACCAGAGGACATCACTTAGCAGCACGTTGACTGTATTCCCATTGCTAATGGACATTTAGCACAAACCAGATCCGAGCTACTCTGGAACAAAATTCCTGAAACACATCTGTTCTGCTCATTTTGTGCTCTAGAAGCTGTGTGCTTACTAGGTACACAGTTGCCAGGTCCACTGATGTACTCTAGATTGTTACCTGTGGATGTGTGATTTTCTGCACTTCTGCCCATCACAGTGTCAGAATTCACACTGTATCCACACAGGATGATTGTAGATCATTCTAGATATGACTATACTTAAAGATGCTTTATTTTTTTCTATGAAAGTTCTCTATTTCTTTCCTTTGTCTAAATGATCTTGCAACATGACAGGTGTGCTCATCTCCTACCATCTCAGATTTTTGCTCTGTGTGGTTTTACCTACTCTTTTGGCTCTGAATTCACCCTCAGACTGCATTCAATAACAGCTTAAAGATAGCAAATGGTCAATAAAAGCAAGTCAACCTGCCAATGGATTAAAAAAAAATACAAAAGCACTATATAGAAAATGCCACCGCCTCTTTTTTCCAGGCAATCACTTCTCAACTATCCTCAAACTGACAGACTTTTCTGCTGTGTTTGCTTAGACAAAATGTGCCCAGTGGCCAATTATCTCCTCTTCCCTCCTGGGAATCAAAATATTTTTTGTTTTAGCAAAGACTTTCTTAGGATACTGCCCTATCTTCCCTAGTAGCAGATGGGAGATTGTTAGATATGCATCTCCTTCCCAAAAGCACAGCAGAGAGCATCCTTGTCTGTCATCAATGACTTGAAAGTGTCAAATGTCCTCCTAAGCTAGCACTTGCTGTTTGCTAAGCCATGCAGTCGTGTTAGAAAGTGTTCTGTATAATCTATGACTTAAAGACATGGAAGCTTGACTTTTAAACTAGGACCTTGTTATTACAATCCTTTTGTTAGCCACATGTGGCAGTATTACAGAGATACTATTGTGTATTCTGGCTTTGTTAGGAGATCTAAACCCTGCTTTTGATGCTGTGTGGTAATAAAAAGTATACAAAAGCTTGAAATGCAAATACATTAATGTATATGTTGCTCACAGGATTCACATCTTTTGTAGACACAGGTTGTCTAATGTGCTGCAGTCTAATTATAATGTCTAATTATTGCCTCAGTTTAAGATGCATTTAGTTTAAGATCCTTCGAACGAAGATGCACGCAGGTAAAAAAAGGGTGCTATTTCTACTCAGTAGTTTATGTTAAAGGTTAAATTTCAACAGCTTGCCTTGTGGAGAGTGATAGTTTCATCAGATTGTTGCAAATATTTTAGTACAAAACCATGCTTTCCGTACAAACAAAATAAGCAGCTACTGAATCTTTTTTCCATCACCAAAACAAACAAGCAAACTAAACTTTACAAAAAACCAAATTTTGTAACTGGGAACCAAATTTGATCTGGAATGAAATGGCAAATACATAAATGAAATGGTTAAGCCTGTAAGTTCATATACTTTCTACTTTATATTTAATGTTATTTGAAATATAGTACTATGTAGGCTTGATTTACACCTAGAGTTAGGAATGTGCTCACATGCTACTGTTCTTTATGTACAGCTTTTGGCCCTGGCAAAAACGCATCTGTTTCACATGGCGGAAAATTGGAATCAAATTGACTTGGTTTAAATTAGTTCATTATGTGCTAAGTAGTGGTTTGGAGCTGTGGGTGTCATTGAAATGTTTTTCTTGTCTATAGAAAATGAGGAAATTACCTAAAGTAAAGGTGGAAAATATTAACTAGTTCCAACAGCACTTGAAAAGAATGGCTGGAGGTGTCAGGTCTTCACTATATGAATCATGTCAGATTATTAGGTCCCTCTCCTGAAGTGCACCTGTAATGGAGGGGTTTTGATGAGAAATAGATTTAAAAAATATGAAAATGATAAATGAGGATATGAGTTGCACTTCATGTAACCACAAGATTTAACAAACACTGTTAGGTCCATAGCAAATTGTAACTGAATCCCACTCATTTCTCGGGACTCATGAAGGAACTGGAGTAAAAAGGACATTCCTGCAGGAAATTACTTATCGTAATCAGCATTTCAGTCATTCTGCTAAAAGTGTTTTGCTGTTATATGGGATATATTGTTTTTAATGAAAATCTGCTCTTACAAAAAGTACACTTCAGTGGTTTGAATGGGAGTTCAGGTGTTTCCTGATAGTCTGCTTTCATGCCATACCATCTAGGAGGCATGGAAAAGTGGTGACTATGGCTCTTTCCAGGAGCCGGGAAATCTGATTGTGAGTGATCTCACAGCATCAACACCAGGTCCCTGATCTCTGACCACTAACAGGTCATGCACTAGGGCATTGCCAGACACTGAAAACACCCTAAGCAGGTGAGCCAGCTGGCCAGCTATCTGAGTGATATGCTGAAAAACATGTGTTGGCTCACTGCTGAAGAAAAAAAAACAAATCCAAGTTTAAAGATTGAGGCATCCATTTTTCTTTTCTGATTTTCACCTTAAAACATTTCAGTCTGAGGCAAATAAGTGCTGTCCACAGAAAAACACAGCTATTGAGCAGCAACCCTTTGCCCATGCCACCGTTCATCTTCAGAAGAGACTGCAAAGGAATTACTTACTAGCTTTTTGAGCTACCAGGATGCAGAACAAATGTTGGTACTGATTTCTTCTCCCTCTCAATGCTGTTACTTCATCATACGCAAGTACTTGCCATAAGTCACTATTTATTTATGTCCTCAGACACACCAGCCATGACTCTCATCAGCTCTCTGCTCCCTCTCTGAACATCCTCTCCGGTAATTCTCTGCAGACAAAGCCCTCAAGTCTCTGGATGCAGCTTTGGTCCCTCCTCTCCTTTAGTTCAGTAAACCCTCCCAGCTACCCAAAAAAATCCAAAAATATGCTGGGCATCAACAAGAAGGATCCTGATGGCAGAGGACATTGTTTTGTCACCTAATAAAACTTTGTAGTGCTGCATGCAGAGCCTGTCTCTGAAGCCTGAGGGGGTTGTTATGCAGCTAGAAAGCACACATAAGAAGGAAAGCAAAATGTCTACGTTGGCAGAGCAGTAGTCTTAGCAGAAGGGTCTAGGAGGACTGTGACTCTGATGCAGAAAGTAGAGAGCTTGGGTATGATATGACACATCTACAAAATCATAAAAGTGGTGAATAACCTGGATGTGAGGATCCTGTCCAGTCAATCACACATTGCTAGAGCTAGAGGACACTCCATGAAATTCACTTATGGATCACCATACATCAGATGAAAAGGTGTTCATTTATAGAGCACACAGTGAACGTCTGGAACTTGCTGCCAGAGGAGGGTGAGAAGGCAGGTAGTACCAGCAAGGCCTCAAAAAAGAATAGGAGAAATTTGTGTGCAGTATCTATAACCTACATATGGACACTAAGAAGACAAGGCAGGGATATAGCATGTCTTGGTGATGCTGGAAAAGAAGAAGAGGAATGGCGCCAAAATGTCAAGGCTCACATGCTCCTCCAAAGCATGTCAAGCCTCCTCCAAAATAGCACCTTCCCTCATAGATAAACATCTTGAAAATTGTCCAGAAGCTGTGGACAGGCTACCAGCACTTAACAAAGTCCTTGAAATGTTTCGTCTGTAACACAGGCTAAAACACAGAAATCAATACCAGAGGCTAGAGTTGTCTAGGGCGTAGGTGGAAATCATTCATTTTCCTGGAATAATTTTCCTTTTCAAAACTGTGGCAAGTATTCTTGTTAAGCAGTATCTCCAAAGGAGAACTGTTGTTCTGCTCCTCTGGAGACATGCCTTTGGTCACACCCAAGAGGTACCATTGGTGTTAATACAGTGTCATCATTGTCATTGGACCTCTACATATCTCCTGATAGTAAAACACATTGAATTCAGCTAATTTATTTTTTAATCTTGGATATTAAATATTTAACTTTTTTTTCCTGGTTTTAGAAAGAGCCATTGCAACCTTTCAGCCTCTTACTGCAACAGGAGAAAAAAAAAGCTTGCTAATGGTTCCCATGCCCATATGCCTGACAATCTTCAATGCTTACTTGTCATGGCCCAAGGATTCTGAAAAAAATATACAAGTAAGATATGAATATTGCTTTATCTAAGATATGTGCATCTTTTGACATACATCGATTTGAAATTTGAGTAGTCTCATCAGTGGAACTGTGATATGGAAAGAAAAAAGGTTTGGTGGTGTTCAAAATTTGCTTTTCACATGGCTTTGACTATGCGCAGTTGTGATTGACATCCTTACGTTAGCAATAAGTTGTTTATAACTGGAAAACAGTATTTGACTGTAGAGAATTGATTGGTAATTTCCCTCTTGCACTGGATCCCTGACTCTTGAACTGACTGACATAGGTGGAACACCAGATCTCAGATCAATTGTCTCCATACGCATTTTAGATCTCCTATATTCCAGTCCTGGTATGTAAACATTTGTCAGCTCCATTAATCCCTTTTCTTTTCTTCCTAACAGATTGGATTACTGCAGCGTAGTCTGCCATAACTGGTATGGTTTATGTTTAGCGCTAGGTCTTCCTCCCTTCTTGGTGTTTATGGCATTGCGTCTGCTCGTGAACAGCAAAGCACAACACTACCCTTAGACCAGGCCTGTGTCCCAATCTCAAAGTGCAGTTTCTAGAGACAGTACTTTCTGGAGCAACAGGCCTTCTCCTGTGCATTAGGATACCCCTGGAAGTCCAGTCAGTAGGGCTGTGGGCTCACTGAGGGCATGCATCTCAGTGTAACCACACGGGCTTATACTTTCATGAGCAGCAGCAAGCCTGTCAGTAATAATGGAAGTGCTCAAGCAAGGACGCTTGAATTAAGAAAACTCTTACATACCTACTAGTTTGCAGCCAGTACTGGAGGAGACTCTGAGGTTCATAGATCTCCTGTGGATGCACATCTGAGGTTATCTACATCTCATCCCTAGCCCTGCATCCGCAGACCGCCCATGCAGCTCCCCTGCTCTCTAGGTGGAAACCAGGGCTCTACAAATACTCCAGAAAGAGACAGAAGATGTTGAACTATAATACTTTTGCCAGTGTCAAACACAGGGCTAAGGGTTTAGAGACATGAAAGTCTGTGAGACAGGCATAGGTGCATAGGAGAAGGGACTCACGCATGTACAAGCCCTTCATAAAATTCTTCTTGTCTTAGGGTTTATGGTTTGAAAAAATAGATGGCAAAATCTTGGTGTTATTTTCTTCCTAGTGGAGAAGCTTTGTGAAATCCATTTTTCAAAATGACGGACACACCTGCATGAAAATCATACAGAGGAGCAGACCTTCAGGTATTTTCAAGGCAACTGAGCAAGAGTTGTCCTTCATTAACTCTGTGCGATGGGTGCCTGTCATTGGTCCTACTTTTATTTTCCTTTTGGGATCCTGGAAACTTTTCTAGCAGTAAACCAAAGACCCTGCCACAGATTTTAAAAAAATGTATAAACTCTCAGTTTTACCATGGTTTCTCCTTGATGCTTTTCAGGATAAGCAGTAAATTAAATACCAACTATATAAAAATCACATTTAGTTGCCAGGTAACTTACCCTGTTTCCACTAGAATAACATGGAAAGTTTGGAAGATATTTAACTAGGATTGAAAGCAGACCCTAGTAACTGGGGAATGATCCTTAATTTTGCCAGCCTTGATTTCCAAGCATCAGGTATCTGGACAACTGTAGGTAAAGTGCAGCTGAAGGATAATTTTTTTAAGACAATAAGGTCAGCATAATTTAAACAGAGTAGCTTTTCCCATCACAGTTTACACTTTCTTGGAATAAGTGGAATGACATAGAAGTGATGTCCACAATGAAGGGGAATTCAAACCTTACTGGCTTAGAGCTCTATATATAAAACTCCTTTCCAGAAGCAGCTGATGTTTCAGCACTGAAGGCAACTCCAGCTACTAAAGAAATGCATCATTTAAAGAGACAGTGTGACAAGATGAATGTGAGAAATTTGCATTTGTTTTGCTTGCAACAGAAACTTCTTACATCACCTAGAGAAATTTTTCTTTATGTTGTGTTTCAGAGTAACACTTCATTGCCTTCCCAGGGACACTGCAAAGATAAGAGTTTGAGTCCCTAATAGGAATGACATTGCTTGAGAGACGTGGGGCAGCTCCTGTCCTCTGGTCCCTGCAGGGGTGGCCAAGCCTTGTCCAAGTGCTGCTCCTGTCCAAGCCTTGACAGCCACGTGGCTGTGGACAGGCTGCTGGCTTGCCTGGATTGAAGACAGCACTCATGGGCCAAGTGAGGGTTTCCCGGGTTTGCCGGGTTTGATCAGCCAACTGATTGTGGCGCAATCAGCTGTACAGTGAGAGAGACGTAACACCATCAACCATTGTGCCTCATCACTCAGAGCTCTGAATATATCCTCAGCTTGGCTATTCTGATGGAAGTAATGCAAAAATATGTATAAGCAAATCAAACAAATGTAATTTGTACTGGTTTTTTTTTCGTTTTGCTCACATGTTGTGTCTGTGTGAGCCACTGGATCCTGCCCACTTCCCTGCTTTGGCTGAGAGCTGTATACTGGACAGTGGCAGCTGCATTAGGCTGTAAAAACAAACTCAGTGCAGATGTAAGGATCTCCACTCCAACTGCAACTGTGTGTCGAAACACCTTGGGGACATAATGATATTAAAAATAAGAGCATGAGCAGCATAAGAACTGCAGGAGCTAAGCTAAGTAGCTACCTCCCAATACCTTTTCTCACAATAGCAGGGATAAGAGGCAGTTTGTAAGACTACAAAAATTTACTGGAGAATTTTTTTCATTCCCAAAACACTAAACTGAGAAACAATGCCACAGAACAGAGTAATGCTGAAGAGCCACATCTCTTGAGAATTAAAATTTAAAAATTAACATTAACCCAAACAAGGGAGCAAGAACATTTTTGGAGATTTATGCAACAAGTGCAATTTCCTCTTTTAAAGTAGGAGGCTGTACTTTCATTTGATGGTGTACCTTGCAGCATACAGGAAAACAGCTTTATTTCCTATTTGGTAAGCAAATGCAGAAAACAAAAGATGGTCTCTGGGGCCTGAACTGTTTGTTCTGAATGCAAAGGTTTGCCAAAGAATATGGAATAAGCACTCTAGCTTCATGGCTTTCTTCCTCGCTAGCAGCTGGTCAGTCACAGGTGCCGGCAAAAACCCCACCAACCACTGAAATGTACTGGGAAAGGCTTTGTTATTTTATCACCACATTCAGAGAGTTCCTAATTTGCTCTGGTTTGAAGTGCTCCTTGTGAATACGGTGAAAATAAAAAGAGCTCCAGAAGGAACCTGATTAAACACAGAACTTATTTGCAAATATAACAGCTAAGGAAACAATTGTGCGATATCTGTGCACAAAAGACATTGTCTGGGTGAAATTTGATTGTAGTTTCACTTTCTAGCCATGCTATCCCTCTACAAATACAGTTGTAGCATCTCTGTCCTCTGGTATGTACCAGGGGAACACACGGAGAGATGAAGAAAATGCTTTTTTAGAGGGTGTGGGAGAGTGCCTGGACACTCAGGAAAGCCACAGGGTAAATAGTCAAGCAGTCATGACTTCTGGGGGACATCCAATAACCTTTGTGATGCCAACACCTTACCACAGAATTTTCCTGGAAACTGGAGTCCTCGTGGGCACTTGGTTCTTGCAGTAACACCAGGAGGCCAAGAGAGCAGCCACAAGGCATCTGAGGTAGTGCTGGGAACTGTCTCCAGCAGGAGACAGAAAATCACGTTTTGAGGCAGTGTGCTACTCTCATCTCAGTAAAGAGCATCAGGCTACTGTCACAAATAACCTGTATCAGACAGTGCCATTTTTGGGGCTGGACCATAGCCACAGGCCAGGGGAAAGGAGACAGTTCACTGTGGTGTCATATACAGGGGAGTTTGTTTTCCATTACTTTTGTCTTTGCAACCTTAGTGACGTTTGCTGTGCCAGGAATCTAATAACTTGGAAGCTCAGTTTTCGCCTGTTTGAAGTTTAAAAGGCCATAGTTTTTTGCAGGGTGGGGGACAGTAATGAATGTTTTGAAGGAAGAAAGCATATTGCAAAGTAAGCAGTTCAAATTACGGAAAACTGAAAACACCATGGGTTCTGGTATCCCTGACAAATCTGCTCTTAACCTATGTCCCATTTCAAGTTTACACACTGTACTTCTTCAGTGCTGATACAAGCTTTGGTGGACATAGTAGGTGGCACAAAGAATAAATATAGTTTTGAAAATAACCCCAACTTTTTCTTCCAGCCACATCTGTGTTTCCAGATGGCATTAGCTGAGTACCAATATGAAACAAGCTATTTCAATTAGCTAGCTCTTACAGCAGAAATATCTTTTTTTGAGGGCAAAGATTGTGTGAGGCATTGCTTGGAAAGCATAGAAGTTATTTGTCTGCAGTGATGAAATTTTCATCTGTTTACTAAACAAGACTTGTGGCATTATGTTTTAGGTATTCCACAGTGTTTTTCTCTAACAGCCCCCAATTTTGCCAACATTTGGCAGTTTTTTCTATGCTCATACCTAAGTGTTTGTAGGTTTCATGTCTATGTTTGTTTAAGGCTTTTCACAGTTGTCTGTGCCTTTTTTTTTTTTTTTCCATTTACTGTAGTAAAGCATGGAACAAGAAGTGGTTTCTGGAGTTACATTTTTTCAAATGCATTCCAACTTCTCCTGACTTATCAGATTCAAGGAAGGAATGAGAGATTAGTGCAAAGTGAGGGCAGGGAGATGAGAATAATGTAGCCTTAGGAAACCTAAGGTTTTGTTCCAGGTCTATGTAGTAAGACAGAAAATATGAAGTGGAAGATGAAAGATCCATCTAGAGGTCTGAGTGACAAATGACATAGATACATCTCCCAAGGTGAACAATGTTCTCAGAGACTTTCAGGAGAACAAGAGCCTTATATTACTTGCCTGCCTATCTGCTGTTTTCTGGGTGGCAGTGGATAAGATCTTGCTGATGCCTGTGAGAATGACTGAATTCAACTTTAGGCAGAAGATTGCAATGATATAGATAATCTGGTCCCTAAAGTAAGCTTAGTGGCCTCAGCTAATTCAATTTATGGGCTGCTTTTCTTATTGTGGAATTCCTAGGAGGAACTTGCATTCACCAGCTGCTTGATCTACAAAAGGTGCTAAGTTTTTCCAGCTATGATTAATTTCATGTAAAGTTGTGGGTGCTTGCACCTCTGAAACTCAAGCCTTACATGTGATGCATGAAGAATCTGCCACATTCAGTTTCTCATTATCCAGGGGCATAAAAGTGATTGAAGGAGGGGAGAAAAAAACAACAACCCCAAACTTCATAAACATTTATTAAAGTCCATCATCAGTATCTAAGCAGCATGATAGCATAATAATATGTCAGTTGTCACTTTTTAGCATGCAAGTTTTATTCCCAAATTACCCCAGTATCCTAAATAAGAAAGACAAAATGCACAAAGAATATGGCCATCTGGAATACATAACGTGGAGAGATCTGCAATGCATTACATGGTCTGGAAAGTGGCTGGTCGAATTCCAGAGAGCTAAGATAGACTTCAAAGTCTGGCCGCACATCAGTGAAACTGCTGATCAGCTCAGATATTTAAAGTGGGTGTAGATGAATGAATTTATTACATTTTTTATCTGTTGCATTCATATGGGAAAACATGTCTGTGGACAGGTTCTCCACTGATTTCATGCTTGGTTCTTTTATTTTAACTGTATACTATATTTTCATAATTTTACATCATATTTCAGTTTTACAAAAATAGTTTATAATGCCATTGTACAAGAGAGAAAAAAACCAAAAAGCCCTAATAATTGTAAAGAATAATACGTGACTCAAATGCCTTAAAAAAGGTCAGAAGATTTTAATTTTAAAATAATGAAAGACAAATCAAGATGGGTTTACACCTTTGTCCTGTTTTTAACTAAACACAAAAACATCCACCATTTGGGATTTTTCCTATTTTAATTGCAAACAGCCTCCCCCTAAATTAATTGATATGTATGACTCATTTACCCAGAATTCCAGGTTCTCTACATTTGTTGGAGAAAGAGAAAGAAAGATGAAGCCATACACTCCATTATTTTCATGTGCTGATCCTAGATCTGCATGTATGAGACTGGGGATTTGATGTGTTCACAGTGTATTTTACCAAGTCTGCGGATGAAACCACGAATCTCCAAACTTTGATCATCTCTAATGGCACGACTGGATTATTCTACTCTTCTTTTTCCTCTACTGAATGTTGGTTTTGTTGCAATAGCTCATATAGCTCACCCTTCATTAGTCTCTCCAAAGATAAAACTACTCAAACTAAGCATAATCTTACTATTTTACCTATTATTTAGACACTGAATTTAAATATGAGTCATTAACAGATGATTTTTACTATAAAATACCAAAATTCTGTTCATGACAGTTTTTTCATAAATTAGTTTGTTCATGTTAACTTTCATACTGAGTATCCTTCACTATGCAATTCAGTTTCCTGTTTTTTCAGTGCAAGTGTCAAGCTGGGAAAGCTGTTTTTAATTGACTTTTAATTACAGTGTAATATGTACATAGGACTGGTTGCAATGGAGTAAGAGAAGTGTCCACAGGAAATGCATTTGCCACTGGGTTTTTAAGGTTTTGCCTTCCTTGGGCCTGTAACAAAATTCCAGTTTATTTCATGCAGTTTCCATCCTTCAGCTGTATTTTCCCACCCAGGAAAATACAGCAAAATTCCTTCAAATACTGTCAATAGCTAGATCAGCACATACAGCACAGCAGAAATCGCACTCCCTCTTAAAACTGCCTCCTTCCTTCCAGGAAGATAAGAAAAATTGTGATGACCTTGGAAGATAGATTTTGTTCTCCACAACATTTTTCCAAGTCATTAATGAAGTCACGTAGGGAGGTGGGTATTTTTTGTAAAATGGACAGGGTTAAAGACTGAACAGGGTTAAAGACTGATAATTGCAGTTATAGTGGACTTCAAGCAATTGTGACTACAGATCACTCGAATATTTCAATGACCATCTCCCTGCCAGGGGGTTTCCTCCAAAGTTCTCTGAAGCCTTTTCAGCAGTACATTCTTCACCAAACCTCAAAAGCTGAGGTTTGAGGTGATTTACCTCATTCTTGCCAACAGCTTTGAAATATCCATAAGGGCAATCCCTATGGACATTTGACTCATCAGCTTCCTGTTTCTACTCAAACCCAGATGTAAGAAATAATCTACTATGTCTGAAGAAGAAAAAAAAGAAAGAAAAAAGTTGGCTGAGTATTTTAAAATCCTCACACACCACGGAAGTTTGGGTGTCATTTTCCTCATGTTTCATTCATACCTTTAAAAGAAGAGGAAAGGAAAACATGTACTTAATCAAAATCCCAGCCGCACTTCCTGAGCCTATGTGTTTTGCAGATGGGAAGACTTAGAAGACAGATTGATTTTTAATCAATGTTAAATAAAGAAGAGCATCTGCTTCATGTAGTAAAAATGTACCCTAAAGTCCCAGTCATCTGGCACAGCTGCTGCTGACATCACTGACTCAGTGACAGGGAAAGTGTGGCACCATAATGCACACCAAAGGTGGGAAAAGGAGTACCTGAGATAGAAAAACTCAGTATTCAGGAGTTCATTTACCCCACCCAGGTGCAAG
This sequence comes from Ifrita kowaldi, assembly GCA_013398055.1. Taxonomy (NCBI): domain Eukaryota; kingdom Metazoa; phylum Chordata; class Aves; order Passeriformes; family Cinclosomatidae; genus Ifrita; species Ifrita kowaldi. The sequence continues at coordinate 109,104 of VZRS01006136.1, forward strand.
ACACTGGATGAAGGGAGTAGTTCTTCACAAAATCCATTTTGTAAAAAATCCTTCTTTATTGTAGAAACAGATCCAAAAAACTCAACTGCTCAAATAGCTAACATTTCTAAAATTACTGTAGACAGGGTCTAAACTTTGTTGTTTGGTTGCANCAAACCCAGATGTAAGAAATAATCTACTATGTCTGAAGAAGAAAAAAAAGAAAGAAAAAAGTTGGCTGAGTATTTTAAAATCCTCACACACCACGGAAGTTTGGGTGTCATTTTCCTCATGTTTCATTCATACCTTTAAAAGAAGAGGAAAGGAAAACATGTACTTAATCAAAATCCCAGCCGCACTTCCTGAGCCTATGTGTTTTGCAGATGGGAAGACTTAGAAGACAGATTGATTTTTAATCAATGTTAAATAAAGAAGAGCATCTGCTTCATGTAGTAAAAATGTACCCTAAAGTCCCAGTCATCTGGCACAGCTGCTGCTGACATCACTGACTCAGTGACAGGGAAAGTGTGGCACCATAATGCACACCAAAGGTGGGAAAAGGAGTACCTGAGATAGAAAAACTCAGTATTCAGGAGTTCATTTACCCCACCCAGGTGCAAGACACTGGATGAAGGGAGTAGTTCTTCACAAAATCCATTTTGTAAAAAATCCTTCTTTATTGTAGAAACAGATCCAAAAAACTCAACTGCTCAAATAGCTAACATTTCTAAAATTACTGTAGACAGGGTCTAAACTTTGTTGTTTGGTTGCAGTCTCATTGTCTTTTAACCAAAGGAGTGTGAAAACATAAATGGCTTGGGTAATTGTGCCATTTTATTCCCTAGGACAACTTGCTATTTGCAAGTGAAGAAAATCCTATTTGAGGAGAAGGTACTGGAGCTCAATTAGCCTCCAAAAAAGGCTAGTAACTATGAGTACACTGCCATGATCTGTTTCAGTTGTTTTCAAGCTTGAAAAAATAAAACTGCAAAAACCATAAAAACAAGGTGTTTTAAGAACTATGAATAGAAACCAAGCATAATAGTTGATAAAAACAATGTATCAGTAACTTGAAGACTAACTTTTTATTAAGTCATCCAGGAAAAATACACAAAGTATTATATTTACAAAAATATAGGTTCACTTTGAGAATGAACCATCCACATAAAAGAAATGTTTCCTAGATAACTAGTTTCCAAGAAAAATAGTTCAACCAGCTGCAAAAAGGTGTGAAATGCATGCTAGACTAAGAACAATAACATGAACCTGTGTGCAGCAATGTTCTAAAGAGACTGAAGTATACTGGATGTAGCTATTTTGGGAAGCTGTTTGGAACTCCCATCAAAAGATATGGCTATTTAGATTAAAGTCAAGAATTGCTCCAGTTAATCATAATGGGATTTTACCTTAAGGCCTCTCCAGGCCTACTTTATAAATTGGACTATTGAGGGCTGTTTAGCAGAAGCATAGGCTAAAATCATACCCCATCTTTGAAGAAGTGCTACCAGGTAAGAAAAAAAGGTGCTGCAGGTCTGAAGGGACCCCCCCCCCCCTCCCCCCCCCCCCCAAAAAAAAAAAAAAATCAGGGCCTTGTTTCAGAGTCTCTAGGACACAGCAGTCTTTGTCTTCTGAGCATTTTCTGGCAAGCCAGGGCTTTTTTTTGGCAGGTGGTAACCCAGTTTGAGGGCAAAGCCTTGACTTTCTTACCAGCTACCTGCTGCTTACTGAGAGCATACTCAGCCATGTCTATGCTTGTTAAAACGTGTCATTCCAAAGGTTCTAGAGTAACTTTTGAAGTCACTTTTACGAATACTAGCTAAAGATCCTTTAGAGTGTTTAAAGAAATCCAGATTACCTTCATCACCGTTTAAAAGAAAGGAGGGGGGAAGGTCAGATGTATCCTCTCCTTGCTAACAAAACAAAAATTGCTGTGTAGTAGCCGGGAAAAACAAACTGACCCTGCTTCTTCCTGGGGGGCAGAGTACTCCCTTTCACAGGAGCTGCAGCTTCTAGCTCTTTCCAAACACAGCTGTGGGTTTTAAATCAAAGCCCTGTATTAAGAAAATTAGGAAGGGAGGGGAGTGTGCAGTAGGAAAGTGTCCATATATAAGAAATATACTACGGCTAGCACTAGAAAGAGAAAGGGAGAGCTTGAGAAAAGTGCTAAATAACTCATCTGAAGTATTTCTTGGGTTATCAGGTCTTGCATTTCTTAAAATCATCATATTTGGCAGGCAGTCAAGACCAAGTTTGCCAGTCACTGAACGTTTACTGAAAGTCTGAAAGCAGGACACTTATCTGTTTGGGTTAGTTTTACATGCATGCCTTTCTCTTTCATCTTCTTGTCCTGCTTCATGTTTTTCCTATTCCTGTTTAAATGTTCCAGTGTTTAGAATGTCCTAATAATCCTTTGAAGCATTTAATTTCCTCTTTGCCAATCTAAGCCAAAACACAGACTATATTCCCTTTGACTGATGTTTGACCACGAGGATTTTTTTATCTATGCTTGCACACACGCACATACATACACACAATGCAGGAACACACTTACAATACTTCAGAAACACACCAATCTGTTACAAATCTGAAAGCAATCTTCAGCCCAGATTCCTCAGGAGCTCGTTCAGGGACTTTTTCAAGGGCAATAGAGGAATATCCTTCGTGTTCATAATTATTTAATGGAGAAACATCTAGATTGCTTTCAGAGCTCCATCCAGCAGAAGACTGTGTGTCCCACTGGAAAACTAAGCTTTCTTTGAGAACCAGCGGTGATGAAAAGCTGTACTTATGTTTCCATGCAAACTATGCAATTTAATGTGTACTTCCCTTAGGAGGTGACATGGAAAAAAAGACCTGACTAAAGTCTTCTGATCTAATGCCCAAAATACATTGCATTTATTTGCTTTATATATTTTAATGAAAAAAGGTCTTTTGAAAATATGCACATTTAGACATAAAAGAACCCAAATAATTTAAAATAATTACATTGTAAATGTCAGTTTTGTATAAATGAAGCAATGAAGCATATAGAGCAGGAGCAGGGAGACATAGTCAAGCAGGTACCCACTTTGTAGAGCTGCACCCCAGCAGCAAACATTTTTAAAATGTAAATCATAACATCATTGAAGGGATATATTATCTTTTTGTGTCTTCAGTCCATTTCTTGTCTTCTTTGCTTAGTTTAGAGGAAGGTCCCAGTGCACTTAGCATGGTCTCCTGGCAGTCTTGCAATGACCAACCCCCACGTGCTTCTCCACTCCCCCCATCCAAGCAAGAGCCATGCAGTTTCCCCTTGTGCCTGCAGTCACACAGGAGGATAAGGGTCCAGAAAGGAAGAAAGAGTGTGGAACAACTAAACTCTCACAAGGTTTTCCAGGCTCTACCCTTTCTCCACAGTGTTTTCTTTGTAGTTTGTTGGATAAACTAGAAAAAATTTGAAAAGGAATAGGGAGTTCATCTGTACAGAACAAAACTGTCAGATTCTATCTGTATTATGGGTAGGTTTATGTAAAAAAAAAAAAAAAATCTGATTGTCTGATAGATACCTGCATGTTCTCTAGAAACTTGCTTCTTTTTGTCTTGAGTTAAGCAGTGGCAGGTTTTGCTTTCTGATTGTTTCTGATTTCCAGGAGGCTCTCCTGCAGCGCAGTCAGTACATCACATGAGGCATATTAAGCAGAGTAGTATGCTGCTCTTTTAAAAAAAACCCAGCCAGTAAGACACCTGTGATGGATTTTCTTCATAGAGAGGGAAGGTCACTACAATATAAGAGGGAAACACAAAAGGAGTACTTCTTCCAGATAACCCACACTAAGTCCCTGATGAGTTTTCCTTACTTCTTTCCTCAGGGAGCCCCAGTTTGGCTACAGACAAAGAGAAATACACAGGGAAAGTTACGTGTTCAGCTGAATATAACACACTTGTACCCTCTCAGGAACACATTTTCACTCTGCTGCCTTCTAGTCCAAGAATTATTTGGCAGAAATCTTACTAACTATTTTTTGTTTTGTGGTTTTTACCTAGCTTTATAAGTGATACAGGGAAGAGTGAAGCCCAGACTCCAGCCTAAAAAGGATCAGTAAACACATATACATGTCTTTCATCATATCTGGTTGAGAATGCTCACTGTTGTCACCAGAAGTTCATGAAGATGTTACAGGATCCCCAGAGTGGACTTGGTGCCCACGTATAGCATGAGGATCCTTCTGATCACCAGGTCAAAATGCGAGAGTTATATATAGCTGTACAGGAATTGCATAGCACTAAGAATATTTCTAAGATGTATAATTTTTTATTAGGAGAACTGTGTGCAATTAATGTTTTCAAGCTATATTATTTATCATTGTCCTTATACTCTTCTGAAAATTACAATATAGTGGAAAAAGTAAAAGTTAGTGCCATTTTAGCTGTAGCATAGCATTCTACATGAATGAACAGGAGAAAGTTCCAATATTTAAGTATACTTTGTATAGACAGAAACAGAACAACCAATGCTTTAGAGACATACCATCCTATATAAAATACCAGAAATCACTTTTTTGCTCTGAAATTCTGTTCACTTTGTGTACGCAAGTAAATTTATCAGCAAGAGACAGAGTATAAGGAAAAAGAGACTGATATAAATCAGAAAAAAACTCTGTAGGAGAAGACTTCTCTCACACATATAATACCCCACAAGTAAACTGAACTTTTGAAAAGGTATTACTAGTCCCATGCTAGCCCCTACTAGCCCCATCAGAGAGAGAAGAACTTTTTAAAACTGCTGGTGTACGAAGAATAATGCCATTAATACATATTTTCTTAATAAAACCTTAATTAAGCACAGACTTCTCAAAGCATATATTCCCTAAAAACTCCTATGACACAGTTCTAACACTTAATTTAATACTTTCATAATTATAAGTAGATTCTACAGGTGAAACAGGTTTTTAATTTATCCATTTACCCCATTTGGGCTCAACAAGGTTCTTTAAAAAATGGACACAGGTGCTGCACAGAGATTTGCTCTTCTTGTAGTGCTTGCTTTATATATAGTAGTGGCTGCATAAAATATTTCCTTTCTGAAATGAGAGGATGTGAGGATTAAGCACTTTCTTTTGTTTTGTTGGGGGTTTGTTTGTTTGTTTGTTTGTTTTGTGAAACTAGGGATCTTGCTGGAGATTTTTTTTGCTATACTATTGCCTCCTTCTGTGATGGTTAAGGGGTTAATATGCTGGCATAAGGTATTGATCAATGCGCAAGGGTAAGACCGAACCTGAGCTCTTGCTTGGGTTGTGCTGGATGAAACAGACTCATACCATGCTTCAGTTATGATCCCTTTATTTCTTCAAAGAGTTATACAGCAGCTGAGCTTATCATGAGCTTGGAAAAAAACCCTAGATTTTATTGGCATATGAAACCTAGGAAACAGCAGGTCCTTGATATAGTTCTCTGCGTATAAGTGTGCAGCTCTGCTGTCTAGGGACAACAGGCTGCAATGTTTTAAATAATATAAGTAATTCAAGGTCTGTTTCTTACTGTAGTTTATGGGCTGTCTCTAAACTGAGAAGAGCAGTTTTTCAGAGAAAACACTGAAGAACAAAAGAATGGAGTACAAATGCCATTCAACGGCTTCTAGCATAACTGATAAATGCTTTTTCTGTTCCTGTATGCATCAGATATGATACTAAACTTTCTCTGGTTAATGCTGGCTACACGAATTTCAGAAATACAATAAAATCATAGTTTTGCTGTGAAGTCACCCGTGGTGTGAGCTGAATTTTGAAAAATGATAGATTTACCTACTGTACGGAAAAGCCCAAAAAGAACTGCTTTGTGGATTTTCAAATGCGTAAAATACTTGATTGTGACTTCAGTTTCTGTTCCCATGTATTTTTCTAAAAATCAGTCAGTTTAAAATTCATTCAGGGTGATGCGAAATGCATTATCTTCTGTATTCTTGGGATTACGCATTTAAAAATATGTGTGCACATCTCTAACTGAGCTTCAGAATACATTGCTGTTCTTTAGCTGATATGAATTAAGCCTACCAAATTACAAAAATCAATTTTTACTATCTTTTTTTTTTTCAGATGAATATCTCCATGACTAATAAGTACAAGAAAACAACATGAATTCTCTCATTGCTTACCCTATTATGAACATCTAGTTATCACCGGATTTCTTATGTGACGTCATGGAGTACCCCAAGCGCAGATGTCTATGTATATGTATGGAAAAGCAGTGTCACACAGCTTGATAAACTCAGATACGTAACTTTCAAGTGTTCAGCTACAAAGCAAATTATTATTTTAAAGACAGTTTGTGGGTTGCTTAAGGAATTTTTGTGTGCAAACATTGCCCAATGAAGAGAGTAAAAAAGAAATGTGCTTTCCAACTAAATGTACCCAATAAACTCTAAATGATGCAAAACACATCTGGCTTCAGGTTTTGCAATGCACTCCGTAAATGAATTTTGATTAGTCACAGGTTTGCAAATCTACAAAGCAAAATTGTGACCAGTGTCTCTGTATGTGGAAAGCTACTTACGGTATTCAGCTGGAGACATTACAAAATTTGTATTTCACCAGCTTTGTGAACTTTTTTTTGTGGTTGTGTCCAAACTGCACTTTGATTTTTGGCTTGCTCAATGTAAAGCACAAAGCAAAATTCAAAGCTAAAGGTTCTGTATAGGTAGAAGCAAGAGAAAATTATCATGTGAACAAGTAATGGCTCCACAGCCAAATTTGCATAGGACTACTCTTTTGTTTTTATTTGCCCTTTAATACATGAGCAATCTGTATTTTGAAACTCAAGCCCAAGCACTGGAATCAGGATTTAAAACATGAGGTTTTAAAAATCATGTCATGCATTCAAAAGCTTCTCAGATCTGTATCACTGTAAGTAGCATTTTCATTTCATTGTCATAAGGAAACAATCTCAATCCAGTACTTTGCAATGGCTCCAAGATTGTCAGAAGAGGTTTCGGTTCATATCTGGAAGTAAAGAGGCTATCTCAGTAGAGAGGGGTAGAAAATATTGTGTGACCAGAGGGCAGCCTTGAGAAAAGGGACAGCAAGAAGAGGAAGATGCTTGGAAGTAGATGTCACTGTCAGAAAGTGAATATCCAATCATCCCGTTCCTGATGCTCAGTAACACAGCAAACATCATCAGAGCCAAAACTTCAACATGACTTTTCTTTTGGTAGAAGAAAGATAAGGAAATTTGTCCAAAATGAATTGTGTACTTGACTGCAATGGAAATAAATAATCAGAGGAACTTGCTGGCATACAAAGTCTCCTAAAAGAGACAAAAAAGCTATAGGAAGTATGGGAAACACAGGACCAAAGCCACCCTTGGTTTCATGCTTTACCTCATCTACTCTGGTTTATCTCTCTGAATGAACTGGAAGAAACTATATGTGTAGCACATTTTGTGATATTTCAAACGTGTCCCAGATGTCAGCCCCCAGTAACAGAGTAGGGAAGTCTGTTTATAGGGAAATGGAATAGCTGCAATTTATGGTCTGACACAGTCACTATAATAACTGATTAGTAAGTTAGTGGGTTTCTGGTATTCTGCGTCTACTAACCACTTTTCTCCTATCAATTGAGATGTCTCATTTTACGACTTCGAAGACGCTCAGAACAATGCTAGAAGGCAAATGCACTAAGAGCAGTCAATAGACCTGGATTTTAATTTAAACAACACAAGTACAAATGCAACTACTCTTCATCCCAGCTAGAAATCTACCTTTTAAGTTATGAAAACCACCACTAAACTATGCTGTTATTTCCAGTGTTTGGGCACAACATAAAAAAGTTCTTGATTTATATAAAGGTCAGATCCTCTCACAATTGGAAAACATCTGTTTGAGAAGTTTGGTCAAACCAAACAGGCACTTCCTCAGTCTCCCACTACACTAGCCAATAAAATTATAGTTTAAAAAAAGAATAGCAAGGGGCAGCAGATGTTGAGCTCGTATCTTTGGCTTTTCCAAAGCTGCAGAAACAATCAGACGAAAGACCCTGTCATAACATGTTTGAAATTGATTGAGGAGGCTGCAATTATTTTGCACAGCCTTGTTGTATACCCAAGGCCGTAAACTCCTCTCCCTGTGAAAAACACTGTGCCATAGGTTTTAAGTGGCAAAGACAGGAGGTTGGACAAGAATGCAAAGACAGGGCTCAGATCTGAAGGGCTCAGATCTGAAACACTGGAAGAGACAGGGTGAAAGAGAAAATTGAAGAGCAAGAAGAAGAGGCAGGACCCATCACACGGGATGGTGCTGTGTTGCATGAGTATGCAAGTGAATATAAGCATGACATCTACATGATGACCGGTTTAGCAAGGCCACTACAAGAGATGGGAGACATGTGTGGTGACACGCTTGGCTGGGGCTGGAAGCCACAGGAGCTCCGTCAAGCTCCCAGAGGTTCGGCCTCGTGCCCTGCCTGCAGACATGAAACAGTGAAATCGCTTGAGGCCGGCAACGTTGCCCTGCGGGCACAGCGCAGGCGGGGCAGCTCTGCACTCTTCTCCTCAGGGCAGAGGAGGCAGATAGAAAAGAGCCCGATAGTCCCAAAGGCAACGAAGCGGCGAAGGGGAAACTTCCAACAACGATGAGTTTATTTGGGGGAAGGAACCAGGGAAGTCTGAGGGAGACAGAGTCTGTGCATTGGCTTAAAAGGTGGAGAAAATAGGGGAGGAGAATAGGGGAGGAACCAATGGGATTACAGTAACTGGGAGGTGCCGTGGAACATACAGCCAATAACTTTAACTCGGGGGAGGAAACCTTCAACCTGAACCAATAGGGAACCGTACAGCTCGGAAGGTTCTAGAAGAAGGGGAGGGAGTAACGAGGAGAGGCGTGGTGTTCATACTGTTGCTACATCAAAGGATCCGCCCAGGGAACTGCCCCCTGAATCTGACTCGTCCGCCCACCGGCGTAGGCAGGACAGACTCCCCAGGGGCGGTTCTTGGAGGGACCAGGACGATGCCCTCATAGAGGGCGTTCCGACAGTGTGGCTCTGCAGAGCACTCGCATAGAAGAGCCACTCAAAAGCTCATCCTTGTGACCAAACCACAGTCACTATGGGCACCTCTAGCACCATTTCCGATCCATAGCCCCAGGTGTGACAAGGGCATTGATCGTGTGCTGTGCCAGCAAGGGTGGACCAGAAATCCTGGATACCTCTGCCACAGGGGGACAGGGTCACAAGGCAAGGGACTCAAAGCTTAAAAGTCTCAGCAGATTTGCTCACTCCAGCAATGGCCTTTGAGAACTCTTCTTGAGAAGTTTCATAAACAACCTGGCTTTCTGACTGGGGGAACTGCATGGCCTCATCATAAGGACCCTGTCTTTCTGTAATTGCGTAATCAGGTCCAGGCTCATGCAAAGTGGGTAGGTGTTCTGGAAATAAAAATCCAAATTCATCTACCCGAGAGAGCTGGGAGATAGAGATGCTTCAGGAGTTAAACTGAGAACGGACTGTGTCCCAGGGCTCCCAATGAATATGAGTAGATGTTGATCTATTTTTACTGATGTATTTTCTCTGATGTAACTTGTAATGAAGCATAAGAGTAGATGAGAAGACATATGCGTGTTGTGTCAGGACCCTTTGTTCTCTGCTGCCCCACAATAACTGCAAAGCCAGGAGAGTCTTAGAAGGTACTTACCTGCCTGCTGGAACTCATGACACATTCCCAGAAGCAGAATACAGGTCTCTGTAGCACAGCTTGAACAATGCAATTATGAGTGGCCAGCACATGCAGGGACAAGGCAGACATCTTCACAGTTAAGAAATGGTAAGTCCTCCCATGAGAGTGAAAAGTTTAGAAGGTCTGCCTGAGGCATGTATTTGGAGAGCAGAAAACCTCAATGAGTTCTTGTACAATGCTGTGATCTGCCAACCAAAAGAACAAAGGATGTGTCTCAAAAGATTGCAGGGGACATGGCTATACCCTGATTAAACTGGGAAAATGTCTTTAATCCCATGGTTATATGGAGACATAGACAACTCTATTGTAATGTAGTCCTCAGAATGGAAGTACACTTGAAGTTCCAGGCATTAGCTTTTTACAATGAGATATTAAATTTCTGATCCCTGCTTTCTTCCTCTGGCTCACACACATGTGGGCTGCCTGCAGCCACTTTGCATTTGTGGGAAGGTTTGACTGGATCTCCAGAGAAGTGCCTAGAGGCTGTCTGAACTCTGCTCCTGGCAGAAGATGTTGTGATGAAAAGTCAGAACTGGAAATGAAGAGACCCCATGCTGCCAGCAGCATGCTGGCCTGTGAGCTTAGCAGTCTGCTTAAGATTTCAAATAAATGTTTCGAAACGGGAATAACTTCACTCGCCTGTCCCTTAGAAGGGCATGACGGGAAACTGGATTGCAGAGATGCAGAAGGGGCTGAAAGAACATGCAGCCTCTTCTGCTCCATTGTCACAAACCCGAAGACAGGCCTACTTTGTTGTAGTATCATGTAAGGGTGAAGCAATAAGCACTTCACAGGCTAAACCATGTCCTCCGGATCAACACTTCCTTTATTCTGTGATGAAAACTTTTCTGGGGCTGGCTTATTTGTCCTGTCCAGACAGGCTGAGGGGAAGACTTGTACAGCCATCTTATCCCATGAAACAGCGGAGGGAAATTTGAGGGTTTGTCTTTCCATGAAGTGTTTGTCACCTACACACAAGAGGATCTCATATCTTCCCTGGACAAACTGCTTATAAGTCTTGACTTTTCTGTTTTAACTCCTCAAAGCAGTCCAGTTTCTGGAGAGTAGTAACTGTGCTTTCAAAGTTTCAGAATCTATCATCAGTACATTTCCCTACTTCACAGTTATTTTTCATAATTTTGGATCCTTTGCGTAAAGTAATCATCTCTTCAAAGGCTTAATACTGGTATTGAAAAGGAGGTAATTCAATACATCCTGATGAAAACAACTAATAGAAGAGTCTAGAAATGTGATCACGTCTGTTTGCAAGGCTGGGTCGTTTCATTCATCTAGACTACTAATATACAGATTTGTCATTATCTTTTCCCAAGTTTTACTGTGGATAAAGATTTTTCCTGTGATTAAATATTTCCTCTAATTCAGCAACCAATATCTTGCTAGATAAGAACTATCCGGCTACATAAAGTGAGACATATGCTTGGCCTGCACCTGTCTGTCTACAATAAATAAAAATTTAAAAAATAAATATGATGTTGTTTATAAAGAGTCTGCCAGCATTTGCTAATTAGAAACAAAAAATTCAGTCTGAAACATAGAACAAAGAGAGTATTTGTTAAAATTTTTGGAAGAGTTACTAGCTTCCATACATATTTCTGATTGCCGAGTGGTATAATTTCTTGCAGTTAAAAGACATAAATGTGATATTCTGCATTCAGCAAAGTAATCATTATTTCTTTTCCTTTTTCAGAAAAATTCTTAAGCAGATATACAGTTTTGAACCAAGTCCTACAGAAGTCAGTGACTGCTATACCCAAAGTTAATCACACACCGGCTTGGTTTGAGGAATGGCCCTACTGAAGCTCAAGGATAAGAGCAGATTTCATATGCTAGCAGCTATCTGAATCACCATGGTTGTGGTGGGGGGAGTATAAAAACATTTGCAGCTGTGTCATAGCAGTGCCAGAGGGATAGTTTGTGGTATGTTGCAAACAGAAAGGTGACCAAAAACTCAGAAAAAAATCAGAACTAACCGCTGACCTTGTCTAACTTCCCATCTCCAGCAGTGTCCGATGCCAGATGTCAAGGAAAGAGGCATATTTCTCTTGAACACTTTCCTAATATCCAATGACAAGCAGTTCAATAATTCCTGGGCCTACGTAAGCAGTAGCCTCCCATCAGATTTTTCTTCTCTGAATTTGTGCAACTCTTTCTTGAAACATTGCATACTTAATATGCCCACTGCCCTCATGCCCTCTCTGTGGAGCACCCTGCAGAGGTGTTTTGTGTTTTGTTTTCTGCACTCATCTCATTTGATTTCCCTTGGTTCCTGCTACAGAGGAAATGATGAATGCTTTTTCCCTGTTATTTATTTCCCATTGCACTGATTGCCTTATTAGGAATTACTAACAACAACAACCTCAATAGTCTTTCCCATAGAGCTCTAGTTTAATTCTTCCTTCAGCAAAAACATTCGAACACTCTTCTTGTTTTTCTCTTTGCCTTTTCCATTTCTTCTATGTCCTTAAGGGACTACACTGTACTTAAGGTGTGGGAGAATAAATGTTGTGGCATTTTCTACTGTGCTATTTTTTTTTTCCTCAAATAATTCCAGGCACGGAAATTATCATTTAAACCCATATAGAACAGTGATGGATGTTTTTTTGTGTGAAAACCAAGATCCTGTTTCCATAGAGAAACAGTCCCACTAGAGCTGCTCAAAATATAAATTAAGCTGGAACTTTTTTCACTGACGTGCAGTTTATCGTTATCTACACTGAATTTCATCTG